>JAQQPU010002273.1:0-27830 GCA_029168905.1 Artemia sp. Kazakhstan ARC1039 | reverse complement strand
GGAACCTCATAACATCTGGCTCGAATAACAATAACAAATACTATTTCCGGATCATAACATCTGCATCGAGCGTGCACTTACAACAACAACATTGACCCCATTAACCACGTGTTCTCTCTAATTACTCTGTTCAAAACAACAACAACATTGACCTTGGCATTTTGCCTCGGACAAATTAATTCCCCTTTTGTGTCAATCAATCAATCATGACATCATGTGTGATCTAACTGTTTCTCGGTGACAATTCTCTTTGGAAATGCAAGGACATTAATTAACTTGACGTCATCTGTCAGACATTAATTAACTGTTTCCCGGAACCTCATAACATCTGGCTCGAATAACAACAACAAATACTATTTCTGGATCATAACATCTGCCTCGAACAGGAAGGAAATGTCATTAACTTTGCCTCGAACGACAACAACATTGATCCCATTAACCACGTGTTCTCTCTAATTACTCTGTTCAAAACAACAACAACATTGACCTTGACATTTGGCCTCGGAAACAATAACAACATTGACATTCGCTGAGGGCGTGCCAAAAACACACCTGGAGAAAGAGGTCATTGACCGATTACGCAATCATTCTCCCTAATGACTCTATGCCCATATATGGTGTGGGTACCGGAGTCAATAAGGCATCTCTACTGGTATATTTGCCCCTTTTTTCTTTTCAGGCCTCTCACTTTCTTCTATTAGTGAAGAATTGCTTAGTTGTCTTTTGGGAGTTTCCTTTTTCTTTTCTGGGGCAGGAAGGACTGATGCCCCGCATTCAGTCTTTTCTGTGCTTTTTCTTTTCGCTATCGGTCTTTGGATTTCTCTTTTTGGTTTCTCTTTAGTTACTTCCCCTTTAGGCTCCGCTATCCTGTTTTCTGTACTTTCCGGGGTTGCTTCTGTTTGGTTTGTGGTCTGTTCGTTGGTTAAGTTTCCTACAGCTTGTAGGACCATATCTACTGCCTGTGACGAGGTAAGCTTTTGGATCTCTGGAGTTCGAAAGTCATGCGTTTTTGAAACTACTGGAGTGATTCCTCGCAAGTTTTGCTGCTTTTGGTGATTCGTGGGGTTTGGTGGTAGTGGGTGGAAATTGGGGTGATCTTTTAATGATCTACTGTGCTCTTGGCTCCAAACCACTGATCCGGTTCGAGTTTTTCTTTTTTTGGGCAGTGCTCAGCTTCGTGGCTGGCCTCATGGTAGATAAAGCAGAATTTGGGTTGCGTTTTGTAATGAACGAATTTTTTCTCATTTTTCCACATGATTGATGGAGGAATATCTTTTGTTATATTCATCAAAGCTGTGGCTCGGCCAGTGAAAACTTCAATTAGTCCTATTCCTTCGTATTTTTTCCTCCGGATATTTAAAACTTCTCCATAGCCTGCAAGGACCGCTGCGATATCCTGCTCTGTTGCCTCGCCCGGTACGCGCCTCAGAGTAACCACAACTGGTCTTTTCCCTACTCCGTCGCATGTAACAGGATATCTTTCGTTATTGAAATTAAATTTTAGGTCTTCTTCTTTCCATTGTTCGCACATTGTATCTGCAATAATGGGGGACGCCAGCGTGACACGGACAATGCCAAGCTTTCTAAAATCATCAGAATCTATCGCTCGCACATTTCCAGCATTCAGGTTTAGAGATTTTAGCCATCGATGTATATCCAACTCTAAAATCTCTTGGGATATATTTTCTGGTACTGCTCTAAAACTGAAACACACTATTGCCTTCCCCATATTACATATCCCTTACAAAAAAAAAGAAAAAAAAACTCATCTTTTTCCCTTTTTTCCCTTCTCTTCCTTTCCTTCCTTCCTCTTTTTTTCCTTCCTCTTTTTCCCTTTCCTTCTTTCCCTTTTTACCCCTTTCTTTTTTCCCCACTAAAACAATTTCCTACTTAACAAAACACAAGAAGTACAACTTATCGCTTATTGGCCGTCTTTTTCGCTGCAATTACGGTATGGGTTAAATATATCCAAATTGGAATGAATCGCACTGCATTGAACAGACGCCAAAACGATACGCACAAATTATGCGTTTGGAGATAACATACCCCTCCTCCCAACCCCTGGGGATGTGTCTAAGTTATAAAATTTGCCCATTGTTTACATAAAGTATTTGTTATTGGGAAGTACGTAGATATTTTTCGGGGGCAGGAGGGATTCAGGTTTCTTCTACGAAATTTTTTTTATTTGTCTTTTCCTATTCACTTTTCCATGGGGAGATACTCCGGAGGAATTGTCCGAGAGAAATTTACTGCGTGTATGCGTTTCCATGAAATAATTTCCACGGAAGGGGGGATTTCAGGAATGATCAGCAGTATTATTAGAACTTAAGTCTTTTTCAAATGAAAGTATACCAAGGAAAATTTTTCAGGCAGAATCTTCTTCAAGAAATTTGACTGGGGGGGATTTTAGTGAGGATGGGATTGTCGGGAAGAGTATTTTGCATGGGAGGAACTTTTCAAGAAGGAGTATCCCTTGAAAGAAAGGAATTTTTCATGGAGGATGAGCCAGATTTACCAGATGAGCCAGTATGATCTAAAAAGCGATCAGAAGTTAAATAAAAGAAAATAATTTTTTTTTCAACTGAAAGTAAGGAGCAACATAAACACTCAGGACGAACAGAAATTATTCCGTATATGAAGGGTTGCCCCCTCCTCAATACCTTGCTCTTTACACCAAAGTTTGACTGTTTGTCCCAATTTTTAAAGAAAGACTCCTAAAACACGAGAGTAGTATGGGTGTATGCAGTTCGAGGGCAGCCCTGCGTCCAACCATACGAGCGCAGCCCTCCAATGCAAGCGGAGCCATATTGGAACTACCGATCACTCAGATCCTCCCTCTTAACGAAACATATACTCGACGAGATCTATCATTCCTTTGGAAACAATTATTCTCAACGATAGAAATTCCGAGCGCAGCCACAGGAAATCGTTTCAAGCTCACATTCTTATCTTAAGTTTTACGATAGGGAATTTTTCACTTGCGTTGTCAAGATTCAGAGCGGGCCTAATGCTTATGTGATCTTTTGATAGAAGAATTCCTGTGTCGTTTGTCAAGTATGTCGTCCAATATTTGAAGTGAACTTGAGGTGGCAAAATATCTAACAAACGTAGTTTTGTTATGGTTTCTAATATACATTTGGAAGAGATCTTTCCGTACTCTAGTGGTATTCAGTCGAATATGGAGTATTGATTATTGATAATTGATTACGACTATAACCAAACAGTTATCATTTATATCAAGAAGAAGGTTTAACGGTGATTCCTTCAGTCCTACCGACTTAACCGTTAAAGTCATAGGTGACGCTATTGTTAAATATATATCTTTTCCATCGATACATTTTTTTAGCTTCTATAATTATTATTATTATTATTTATTTTTAACCCACACTATACAGAGGTACAATACGTGGAGTATCACGAGGAAAAACACAAAAAATGCGACACAAGACAATGTATAAATCAAAAATTACCAAATTACAGTGTAACACATAATAATTTAAAAGAAACGAGAGCAAAAAAAAATAACGTGAAAGGAGGGGGAAAAGAGGAAAAGAGAAAAAAAAACTGACAACTTGCAGAATCTAATAAGCAGGCATTAATATTATCATTATTGGATTTTTACTCACTCTTTACAGATCTAAATTGTAGAATGACCAAACAGAGAAAAACAACTAAACAAATAAAAGAAAAATAACTTACGACTGAAAAAAACTGATAAGGTGATGGTGCAGAGAAAAACGGATACAAGCAGTATTTGAAAGTTTTCTGTGTAGTGCTTCAAGTTTTTCAGTAATATTATGAACAAAAAATTTATTAATAATTACCCGGTTTTTGGTCCAAGGTGGAAGAAACAACAAAAATTTACAAAATCTAAAATAATTAATCCGGATTCTTTTTAACTCAGTTTTCTTCAGAAGGAGAAAAATTCCAGAAGCAAAAAGAATTGAATGGTCACAAAAAGTTGAGTAGAGCTTGGCTAACGCGAGTTTATTATATTTACCTCTATTGGCAACAATCTTAACATATCCTAATTTAATTTTCATATTAATATCTGAGACTGTGCGCTGGCGCAAGCTCGGAAGACTATTAGTAATAGAAATACCGAGCCATCGAAGAGAATCTACGAGAGGGATAGTAAAGCCACTACAGCGAAGGGAAGTACTAGAAATATTATTAAAAGAAAGAAATTTACATTTATCTACATTAAGAGAAAGGCCTATGTCTGAAAAAGAAGTAGCAACACGAGAAACCATGTTAGATAAACCAGTTTTAGTACGGCTTATAAGAAGCAGATCATCAGCGTAAGCCAGGTAGGAAACATCAGAAAAACCGGAGAGATAGGTAGCCGAAATCTTTGCCAGAACTCCTGAAATTCAAAAATTAAAAAGGGTCGGAGATAAAACTTCACCTTGCCTTAAACCTCTTTTCAATTTAATATTAGATGCAGGCACAGATTTCAGCCGAAGAAAAGAATTAGAGTACCAGTACCGAAGAAGCAAAATAACCGATAGATTGACACCGTAACCACGAAGAGAAGAAAAAAGCTGACTATGACATACACTATCAAAAGCTTTTGATAGATCTAAAGTACAAAGATATATACTCCTTCCCTTAGAAGAATTTTCAAGGAGCAAAGAAGATAATACACGATGTGCGTGTTGACAACCTACTCCGGGCTTAAATCCAAACTGGTTATCTCTCTCAAGCATATTATTAGTCACAAAAGGTATTAAAACATGCTCAAGAACTTTACTAAAAGTGCAAGAGACAGTAAATGGTCGGTAAGAAGAGCAAATAAAAGGAGAATCCCCCTTCTTTAAAATTGAAGAGACAGTACCACACAAAAAAACTCTCCGGTACACTAGAAGTACAAATACACATCTGGAGAAGTAGGTCTATATGGGTTTTAAGGGGGGAGCAATCTAATAAAAGGTGAAATCTAGATATACCATCATTATCAACATTCTCTGATTTCTTAATTGCTTCAATTACGGATGAAAGAGAAATAGGAACACAGAGACGCTGAGATAGAGGGGTACTATAAATAGCAGAAAGAGAATGAGAATACAAAGAATGCACACGGTAATTAACATTAGAAAAAATAGACGAGTAACGGTCATGCCAAGCAGATGCAGGAAGACAATCACTATTTGGTTTATCACTTCTAATCGACTAAGAATTAATAACTTTTCGCCATTCTCTCTTTGACACTGGAAAATCCATACCACGATAACGCAAAGACTTAAGATATTTTTTATATTCCCTGCGGGTCTTACGCTTAAGGTCAGAAACAATACCACAGGGCGGTCTATCACATTCATTCCAAACTTTTAACCAAAACTTAACTTTATTTTTCAATGTTTTTAAATTAGGATCTAAAGACCAAATAGGTTTTTGCGTACCACGTCTAACACGTTGCAGCGGCACTGCAACTGCCTCGGCATCTTTTAAACATTTAATTATTTGATTATAATAGCAATCCAGGTCCTTTTTGCAATTCCCGTGTATAGAGCTCTGAAGCAGATGATAGGGAACTCGTATAGCAGACAGCAGCCTTGTTAGTGTAAACGCATAAAGAGGAACATCAGCTTTCTTCCAATTACTTTTTTCAAACCATTTTGAAGACTGGGGTACTTTGCAGAAACTTGCAGGGTTTAAATTCAGCGTAAGAGTAAGTGAGATAGGGAGATGGTCTAAGTGTTGTTCTTCAGCATGTACAAACACTATTGATGTAATAATACTAGGTGATCAAATAATGTGATCAATATTGCTCTTACTGCCTGAATGGTGAATACAAGAATACGGATGAGTTTTGGGTATAATATGATAAGATGGAAGGCAATCCAACAACAAATCACACCTCACTGATGAGTTATTTATATCCGTATTGAGGTCACCAATGATCATATAATCTAGAGAAATAGAAAGAATTTTTTCCACTAGAAACTTCAACGTGTTACAGGCTTTAGCAAATCTAGCCATCGATCTAGAGGAACGGTCATCATAAGACAGATAAGAATTAATGAAAACTATAGTGCCCATACGAACAGCCAAAAAAACTCATCCGAGTAAAAAATCACCGGCGAAACCAAATTAGGATTGTGCTTAAAAACACAAGCTAGTCCTCCGGATGGCCGGCCTCTTGTGGCTCTGGCAGTAGTAAAAAACACATCATGATGAAGGCTACGACGCAAAACGTTAATGCTAGAGTCTATAAGAAGATGCTCTTGTAAACAAACCAAATCAAAATCATAGTAGAACTCATCAATAATGAAATCCTTATCTTTTGTACCATTAATATTAAACGATATTGTTGAAAACTCCAAAGTCATTGCAAAAAGTGGGAGCGCGACATTAGTTCCTTAGATATAGGGCAGGACAAGCTATAAGAAGTATGATTTTTACCACAGTTAGCACACTTGGGAGCAGCACTACAAGGACTATCCTTAGTAGAAATATGTGGCCAAGCACATCTGGCACATTTCGGGACATTGCTGGTGCAAGCACTTTGAAAGTTATCGTATGATCGGCATTTGAAGCAGCATTTAGGTATTTCTTTAAATACGTGAATTCAAAAAATTCATATCCCACTTTAATTCCTTCTTTGAAATAAGCAGACTGAGTGAAGGAGTCTTCAAATTCCAGCTTGACTGACATAGTCTGGCCCAGTCGATTTGCACTTATTATACCTTGCAGTCTTTTAATAACTGAAAGGTCAAGATCAACTGGGAAACCTCTGAGAATCCCAAAAAAGCGCTTGGATCGTACTTTAACTGTTGCTCCGGTAATAAAGTTCTGAACGGATGTACAAAAATCTTCAGTTGCAGATTTATCAATATTGACATACCATCTGTCTTTAACAGGTTTCACACTACAAACTAATTCATGCCCAGCTATTTGATCGAGAACAGATTTGCGTTTAATCAGATCAGACAGATCTGAAGGCACTTTAGAAATAATAACTGTCGTATGAGTGTCAATTGCTGGGGTAGGTTTCAGAAGTTGAGGAAAATTCAACTGATAATTGTCAAGTTTCCCTGACATTTCAACGACCACTTGTTGTAGCTCATTAAACTTAGAGAGTAAAGAAGCATAAGCATTTGCAGGGAGATATGGCACCTCTGTAGGTCGCTTTATCACAAACGTAGGTGCAAAAGTGTCACTACTGTCAAGAGATCTTAACAGATAAATAGTGTCACTAAAATGATTAGAAAGTGCATTGTTCCCCTTACGTACTGGGCAATCCAATTCAGGTGCACTTATTTGCCACAGTAAACTTTTAGCTTCTTTGACTATATTCACGCCAAAAAACTCCATATCATGTCTTTTAATAATATCCTCCTCAATTCCGCTTAGCAAATTGCTTTGAATAAAATTCAGAACAGGAGAATATACAAGTTCAGGCATTTCGTCGGAGCTTTTCATGGCTATCGCACTCACCACAAAATTAAAAAGTCTCAATATTAATTCAGGAAAAAATACTGAGTTAATAAATATCGAAATATAGGTCAAACTAAAAACACAGTATATTCCATTTTGTAATCCTCTTAAAGTTAATCCTCTTAACTCAGGTCATCAACTAATTTGGAATAAATTATGACCTCACCAAAATAAATCCAGACAGGAATAATATCCAATTCAATTTTGATGTTACCTCACTGAACTCTGAAACGAAACTATGTAGTTATCCATTGATTTTATGAAATTTATGTTTGATGTAGGAATCGAATGTGAAACCAATTGTTTCCTATGGTAAAAGAACGACACGTTACTCGATTGAGCCAACAAGTCATGAATAAAATTATGATTTTAGAAATACATCCTAATCCATTCAATGTATCATTTTCGAGACGTTGTCCAACTAATGTTAAGCGTCACAATATCCTAACTAGGCATCATCCTGAGAATGTGCATACCACGATGATTTGAGATGCATACTGGACAGACATATTCTTTTGATGGTTAATGAAACATGTTTCGATCTCCAAAAATTGTAATACGTCCAACAACACCCATTGAATTTATATTGACACTATGTTATATGTGTTTGTATATCATTTATCATCTTTGGTCTAAAAAAAAATCGTCCCTACTACCCATTCTTGAACTAGTGGATTCAATCCGTCAATTTTTTTTAAATTGGACCTTCAGGGGACGGTAAAGAGCAATACGAAAACTAAAAAGCACATTAAAACTGCCTTCGGTTAGTTTGGGAGCTTAGCCCTTGAGGTGAATGTTCATCATTTTTTATTCTGAAACTATTTTTAGACTGATCTTTCTTATCTTTTTTCATGTTTTAAAAATGGCATGTAATCTTTGGTGAATATAGTTTTTTGGGATTTTTCTTATGTGGTCACCCCAGTGATACTATTTGAATGATCATCAACACTACCTAGTTTATTATAATTTTTAGTTTAGAGTTTTAGTTTAAAGCTTTAATTTAGATTTTCAGTTTAGAGTTTTAGTTTAGAGTTTTAGATTTGAGTTTTAGTTTAACATTTTAGTTTAGAGTTTTAGTTTAGAGTTTTAGTTTAGAGTTTTAGTCTAGAGTTTTATTTTAGGGTTTTGGTTTAGTTTTAGTTTAGAGTTTTAGGTTAGAAATTTAGTTTAGTTAGTTTCAGTTAAGGGATTTTGTTTAGATTTTTTAGTTTAGTATTTTAGTTTAGTTTTATTTTGGATTTTTAGTTTAGAGTTTTATTTTAGAGTTTTAGTTTATTTTTAGTTTAGAGTTTTAGTTTAGATTTTTATTTTAGAGTTTTAGTTTAGAGTTTTAGTTTACAGGTTTATTAGTTTAATTTTAGTTTAGTTATTGTTTAGGTTTTTAGTTTGGAGTTTTAGTTTAGAGTTTTAGTTCAGAGTTTTAGTTTGTTTTGTTTTAGTTTAATTTTAGTTTAGAGCTTTAGTTTAGAGTTATAGTTTAGTTTTTGTTTAGATGTTTAGTTTAGAGTTTTAGCTTAGAGTTTAAATTTTTAGTTTAGAGTTTTAGTTTAGATGTTTGGTTTTGTGTTTTAGTTTTAGTTTAGAGTTTTAGTATAGAGTTTAGTTAATTTATATGGCTTGGTCTGTATTTCTAGGCTTGCCTCTGATTTCTACAGTTTGGTATTGATTTTTATGAATTTGTTTGGATTTTAAGAAAATGGCTCTAATCTACACAATGTGGTCATGATTTTTATGAATTCATCGGGATTTTTATGTATTGGTCATGATTTTTAGAAGTCAGCCATGATTTCTATAGTTTGTTCTTGATTCTACGGTTTCGTCTGGATTGCTATGGTTTGGTCTTGATTTCTACGGTTTGTTCATAATTTCTTAGAGGTTGGCCATGATTTCTACAGTTTGGTCTTGATTTCTTTGGTTCGGTCTTTATTTCTATTGTTGGGTCTTGATTACTAGGGTTGACCCTGTTTTTTTAATGAATTCGTCTAGATTCCTATATATTAGTTATGATTTCTATGAAATCTCCTGAATTTCTATGCATTGCTTATAATTTCAATGAGATTTTTCAGGATTTCTATGGACCGGTCATGATTTCTACAGTTTGTCATGATGTTTTTGGCTTGGTCTGGATTTTTAGGGTTGACCCCGTTTCTTATGAATTTGTGTAGATTTCTATGCACTGCTTATGATTTCTATGAACTCTTGTTTTTTTATGAAATAGTCTGGATTTATAAGCATTGGTTTATAATTTTTATGAATTTCCCTGAACTTTTAGGCATTAATTATGATTTCTACGGTTTTTTTCTGGATTTTTATTGACCGTTTATGATTTCTGAAGTTTTGTCTTGATGTATCTGGTATGGTCTGGATTTTTATGGATTGACCCTGATTTCTATGTATATGTGTGGATTTCTATGCTATGATTATGATTTCAACGAATTATTCTGGATTTCTATTTATTTGTTATGAAGTTTTAGAGATTGCTCGTGATTTCTACAGTTCGGTTACATTTCGTGATTTCTACAGTTGGTTATGATTTTTATGGTTCGGCCTTGATTTTTATGGTTTGGTCTTAATTTTTAGGGTTACCCTTGATTTCTATACTTTGGTCTAAAGTTCTACAGTCTACAGTTCGGTACAATTCGTAATTTCTACAGTTGGTTATGATTTTTATGGTTCGGTCTTGATTTTTATGGTTTGGTCTTAATTTCTAGGGTTGCCCTTGATTTCTATAGTTGGGTCTTGACTCTTGTGAATTTGACCGAGTTAAAAGAGGATGTCCCTAATTTTTACAATTTGGTCTTTATTTTTATGAATTCGTCAGAATTTCTATGTACTCTTCATGATTATTTAGAGGTTGGCCATGATTTCTACAGTTTGGTCTCGATTTATACAGTTTGGTCTTGATTTTTATGATTGGTTCGGATTTCAAGATGATGCCCCTAATTTCTAGGGTCTGGTCATGATTTTTAATGGATTCTTTAGGATTTCTAAGTTTTAGTCTATAGTTTTAATTTAGAGTTTTAGTCTAGATTTTTAGTGTAAAGTTTGATCTTAGCTTTAAAGTTTTAGTTTAGTTATTGTTTATAGTTTTAGTCTAAGAGTTTGAGTTTAGAGCTTGAGTTTAGATTTTTAGTTTATAGTTTTAGTTTAGAGTTTTAGTCAAGTTTTAGTTTAGTATTAGTTTAAGTTTTGTTTTAGTTTAGAGTTTTAGTTTAGAGTTTTAGTTCAGAGTTTTAGTTTCGAGTTGTTTTAGTTGAGTTTAAGTTTAGAGTTTTAGTTTAGAGTCTTATTTAGAGTTTTAGCTTAGAGTTTTAGTTAAGAGTAAGTTAAGAGTTTAGAGTTAAGAGTTTTAGTTTGGAGTTTTAGTTTAGAGTTTTAGTTAAGTTTTAGCTGAGAGTTTAGATTTTTAGTTTAGAGTTTTGGTTTAGAGTTATAGTTTAGTTTTAGCTTGGATTTTTAGTTAAGAATTTTAGTATGGTTTTAGTTTAAAGTTTTATATAGATTTTAGGTGATTTCTGTGGTTCGACCTGGATTTCTAGGATTTCCCCTGATTTCTACAGTTTGGAATCGATTTCTTATGAATCTGTTCGGATTCTAAGACGATTTCCTTAGTTTATACAATTTGGTCTTGATTCTTATGAATTCATCTAGATTCCTATGTATTGGTCATGATTTTTAGGGGCTGGTCATGATTTATACAGTTTGTTCTTGTTTTCTATGGTTTGGTCATGATTTCTATGGTTTGGTCATGATTTTTTAGAGTTTAGTCTGGATTTCTAAAGTTTGGTCTTGACTTGTATGGTTTGTTATTGGTTTCCTTAATATGGTCTGGCTTTCTAGGGTTGATCCTGATTTCTTTATGGACTTGTCTGGATTTCTATGCATTGCTTATGATTTCTATGGGATTTTTTCTTGATATCTATGGACCGGCAATGATTTCGACAGTTTTGTCATGATATCTTTGATTTGGTCTGGCTTTTAATGTTCACCCTGATTCTTATGAATTTGTGTGGATTTCTATGCATTGCTTATTATTTCTATGAATTCTTGTTTCTTATGGATTAGTCTGGATATCTAAGCATTGATAATGATTCCTCTGAAATCCCCTGAATGTATATGCATTAATTATGATTTCTATGGGATTTTTCTGGATTTCCATGGACCGGTTATGTTTTCTACAGTTTTATCTGGATGTTTCTGGTGTGCTCTGTATTTTTATGGATTGAGCCTGATTTCTATGAATTTATGTGGATTTCTATGCTATGATTATGATTTCAACGAAGTATTCTTGATTTCTATGTATTGGTTATGATTTTTTAGAGGTTGACCGTGCTTTCTACAGTTCGGTTATGATTTCTATGGTTTGGTCTTGGATTTTTACTTTAGAGTTAAAGTTTAGTTTTAGTTTAGATCTTTAGTTTAGAATTTTAGTTTAGAGTTTAGATTTTTAGTCTAGAGTTTCAGTTTAGATTTTTAGTTTTGAGTTTTAGTTTAGTTTTAGTTTAGAGTTTTAGTATACAGTTTAGTTGATTTCTATGACTTGGCCTGGATTTCTGGGGTTGCCCCTTGTTTCTACAGTTCGTATTTATTTTGATAAATTTGTTCGGATTTTAAAAGGATGGCTCTAATCTATACAATTTGGTCTTTATTTTTATGAATTCATCGAAAGTTCATGTATTGGTCATGATTTTTAGAGCTCGGCCATGATTTCTACATTTTCGTCTTGATTTCTATGATTTTGTCTTGATTTATATGGCTTTGTCTTGATTTCTATGGTTTGGACCTAATTTCAAAGTTTTTTTCATGATTTCTTAGGGGTTGGCCATGATTTCTACTGTTTAGTCTTGATTTCTATGGTTTGGTCTTGATTTCTATGGTTTTTTTCATGATTTTTTAGAGTTTGGCCATGGTTTCTACAGTTTGGTCTTAATTTTTATGGTTTGGTCTTTATTTTTTTGGTGCAGTCCGGACTACTAGGGTTGATCCTGATTTTTTAATGAATTCGTCTAGATTTATATACATTAGGTATGATTTCTATGAAATCTCCTGAATTTCTATACATTGCTTATGATTTCTATGGGAATTTACATGATTTCTATGGACCGTTCATGATTTCTACAGTTTGTCATGATGCTTTTGGCTTAGCCTGAATTTTTAAGGTTGACCCTGTTTCTTAGGAATTGGTGTGGATTTATATGCATTGTTTATGATTTCTATGGATTCTTGTTTTCTTATGAAATAGTCGGGATTTCTAAGCATTGGTTAGAATTTTTATGAATTTGTCTGAATTTTTAGGCATTGATTATGATTTCTACGGTTTTTCTTCTGGATTTTTATGGACCGGTTATGTTTTCTACAGTTTTGTCTTTTTGTCTCTGGTATGGTCTGGATTTTTATGGATTGGCCCTGATATCTATGAATTTATGTGGATTTCTACGCAATGCTTATGATTTCAACGAATTCTTCTGAATTTTTATGTATTAGTTAAGATTTTTTAAAGGTTTCCCATGATTTCTACAGTTTGGTTAGGATTTCGATGGTTCAGTCTTGATTTTTATGGTTTGGTGTGAATTTCTAGGGTTTCCCCTAATTTCTATAGCTTGGTGTTGATTTTTATGAATTTGACCGGGTTGGGATGCCCTTAATTTTTCGAGTTTGTTCTTTATTTTTATGAAATCGTTGGAATTTGTATGTACTGGTCATGATTTTTTAGAGGTTGGTAATGATTTCTACAGTTTGGTCTTGATTTCTATGGTTTGTTCTGGCTCTCAATGGTTTATTCTGTATTTCTAGGGTTGCCCCTGATTTCTAGAGTTTGGTCTTGTTTCTATGGTTTGGTCATGATATTTTAGAGGTTAGTCTCGTCATGATTTTTAATGAAATCTTGGGGATTCCAAGTTTTAGTTTATAGTTTTAATTCAGAGTTTTATCTTAGATTTTTAGTCTAGAGTTTTAGTTTAGAGTTTTAGTTCTGAGTTTTAGTTTCGAGTTGTCTTAGTTTATTTTAACCTTAGAGTTTTATTTTAGAGTCTTATTTAGAGTTTTAGTTTAGAGTTTAAGTTTAGAGTTTTATTTTAGTTTTAGTTTAGAGTTTTAGTTTAGAGTTTTAATTTTGAGTTTTAGTCTAGTTTGAGTTTGGTTTCAGTTTAGATTTTTAGTTTAATTTTAGATTAGAGTTTTAGTTTAGAGTTTTGTTTTAGAGTTTTAGTTCAATTTTAGTTTAGATATTTTTTTAGTTTAGTTTAGTTATAGTTTATAGTTTTAGTTGTTAAGAGTTTGAGTTTAGAGTTTGACTTTAGAGTTTTAGTTTAGAATTTAGTTTAGTTTTAATTTAGAGTTTTAGTTTAGAGTTTTAGTTTAGTGTTATTGTTTAGTTTTAGTTTATATTTTTAGTTTAGTTTTAGTTCAGAGTTTTAGTTTAGAGTTTTATTTTTAGTTTGGAGGTTTAGTTTGGATTTTTAGTTAACGTTTACTTTAGAGTTTTAGTTTAGAGTTGTAGCTTAGAGTGTAGATTTTTAGTTTTTTAGAGTTATAGTTTAGTTTTAGCTTAGATTTTTAGTTTAGAGTTTTGTATAGTTTTTGTTTAAAGTTTTAGTATAGAGTTTTAGTCGATTTCAGTTGTTTGGCCTGGATTTCTAGAGTTTCCCCTGATTTCTAAAGTTTGGTATTGATTTCTTATGAATTTGTCCGGATTGTAAGAGGAGGGCCTTAATCTATACCATTTTGTCTTGATTCTTCTGAATTCGTCGGGATTTCTATGTATTGGTTATGATTTTGAGAGGTTGGCCCTGATTTATACAGTTTGGTCTTGTTTTCTATGGTTTGGTCATGATTTCTATGGTTTGGTCATGATTTTTTAGAGGTTAGCCTTGATTTCTACAGTTTGGTCTTCATTTGTATGGTTTGGTAATGATTTCTACGGTATGGTCTGGATTTCTAGGGTTGGTCCTGATTTCTTTATGAGTTCGTCCTGGTTTCTACGCATTGGTTATGATTTCTATGAATTCCTCTAAATTTCAATGTCTTACTTATGATTTCTATGGGGTAATCTTGATTTCTATGGACTGGTCATGATTTCTACAGTTTTGTCATGATATTTTTGGTTTGGTCTGGATATTTAGGGATGACCCTGATTCTTATGAATTTGTCAGGATTTCTATGCAATGCTTATAATTTCTATGAATTCTTGTTGCTTATGAATTAGTCTGGATTTCTATGCATTGGTATGAATTTCTATTAATTGCCCTGAATTTATATGCATTGATTAAGATTTCTATGGGATTTTTTCGGAATTTCTATGAACCGGCTATTTTTTCTACAGTTTTGTCTTGATTTCTCTGGTATGGTCTCGGCTTTTATAGGTCGACCCTGATTTCTATGAGTTTATGTGGATTTTTATGCAATTCTTATGATTTCAACGAATTCTTCTGCATTTTTATTTATTGGTTATGATTTTCAAGAGGTTGCCCATGATTTCTACAGTTTGGTTATGTTTTCTATGGTTCGGTCTTGATTTTTATATTTCAGTGTGAATTTCTAGGGTTTCCCCTGATTTCTATAGTTTGGTCGTGATTTTTATGAATTTGACCGGGTTTAAAGAGGATGCCCCTAATTTTTACAGTTTGGTCTTTATTTTTATGAATTTGTGGGAATTTCTATTTACTGGTCATGATTTTTTAGAGGTTGGCCATTTTTTCTACAGTTTAGTGTTGATTTCTACAGTTTGGTCTTGATTTTTTTTATTGTGTCCGGATTGCAAGAGGATTCCAATCTGGTTCTTATTTTGTTTCTGTTCTGTCGTTGGCAGGTAAACTTCGAAAAGTTCGATTTTCGTTGGTTTCTTTTTCTTTTCTTTCTTTTTTGTTTAGCACTGATGACAAATCGGCGGAAGACCTTGTCGAAATATTTGCTTATTTTTCCTTCTTCATAGTTCGCCACTGGCTGACAAAATCCTCGTTTTTCCACCTTTTTTATTTTATTTTTCATTTTGTTATTTTCTTTCTTCTCTGAGTTTCATTTGTCAATCCGTTAAATGTTTTTTAAATTGAATCTTCAGGGGAGGGTGAAGAAAAACACGAAAACTAAAAAGTACATAAATACTTTGTGGTGAACATACCTTTGCTGAACATAGTTTTTTCTGATTTTTCTTACGTGGTCACCTCAGTGGTACTCTGTGATTGATCATCAACACTACCTAGTTTATTATAATTTAGATTTTTAGTTTATATTTTTACTTTAGAGTTATAGTTTAGAGTTTAGATATTTAGTTTAGAGTTTTAGTTTATATTTTTAGTTTTAGTTTAGTTTTAGTTTCAGTTTAGAATTGTTTTAGTTTAGTTTTAACTTTGAGTTTTAGTTTAGATTTTTACTTTAGATTTATAGTTTAGTTTTAGTTTAGATATTTAGTTTAGAGTTTTAGTTTAGATAGTTTTGAGTTTTAGTTTTGTTTTAGTTTCGAGTTTTAGTATAGAGTTTAGTTGATTTCTATGGAATGGCCTTGATTTTTAGGGTTGCACCTGATTTCTACAGTTCGGTATTGATTTTTATGATTTTTTTTATTTTAAGAGCATGGCTCTAATCTATACAATTTGGTCTTGATTTTTATGAATTCATCGGAATTTTTATGTAATGGTCATAATTTCAGAGGTCGGCAATGATGTCTACAGTTGGGTCTTGATTTCTATGGTTTGGTCTTGATTTCTATGGTTTGTTCATGATTTTTTAGAGGTTGGCCATGATTTCTACAGTTTGGTCTTGATTTCTATGGTTTGGTCTTTATTTCTATGGTTCGGTCTGTATTACTAGGGTTGACCCTGATTTTTAACGAATTCGTCTAGATTTCTAGGCACTAGTTTTGATTTCTATGAAATCTCCTGAATTTCTATGCATTACTTATGATTTCTATGGGATCTTTCAGGATTTCTATGGACCGGTCATGATTTCTACAGTTTGTCAGGATGTTTTTGGCTTGGTCTGGATTTTTAGGGTTGACCCTTTTTTTTATGAAATTGTGAGGATTTAAATGCATTGCTTATGTTTTCTACGAATTCTTGTTTTTTAGGAAATATTCTGGATTTCTAAGTATTGGTTATAATTTTTTTGAATTTTTATGAATTTTTAGGCAGTAATTATGATTTCTACGGTTTTTTTTCTGGATTTTTATGGACCAGTTATCTTTTTACTGTTTTGTCTGGATGTCTCTGGTATGGTCTTGATTTGTATGGATTGACCCTGATTTCTATGAATTTATGTGGATTTCTATGCAATGCTTATGATTTCAACGAATTCTTCTGGATTTCTATGTATTTGTTATGATTTTTTAAAGGTTGCGCATGGTTTCTACGTGTTGGTTATGATTTCTATGGTTCGGTATTGATTTTTACGGTTTAGTCTGACTTTCTATGGTTCCCCCTGATTTTTATTGTTTGGTCTTGATTTTTATGAATTCGTCGGAATTTCTGTATACTGGTCATGATTTTTTAGAGTTTGGCCATGATATCTACTGTTTGGTCTTGATTTCTATTGCTTTTACTTGATCTCTATGGTTTGTTCATATATTTTTAGAAGTTGTCCATGATTTCTACAGTTTGGTCTATTTCAGTGGTTCGGCCTGGATTTCTAGGGTTTCCCGTGATTTCTACAGTTTGGTATTGATTTCTTATGAATCTGTTCAGATTGTAAGAGATGGCCGTAATCTACACAGTTTGGTCTTGATTCTTATGAATTTTTCAGGATTTCTATTAATTGGTCATGATTTTTAGAGGTTGGCCATGATTTATACAGTTTGGTCTTGTTTCTATGGTTTGGTCATGATTTCTATGGTTTGGTCATGATATTTGAGAGTTTAGCCTTGATTTCTACACTTTTGGTCTTGATTTGTATGGTTCAATATTGATTTCTATGGTATGATCTGGATTTCTAGGGTTGGTCCTGATTTCTGTATGAATTCATCTGGATTTCTATGAATTGGTTATGATTTTTATGAATTCCCCTGAATTTCTATGCATTGCTTATGTTTTCTATGGGAGTTTTCTTGATCTCTGTGGACCGGTCATGATTTCTGCAGTTTTTTCATGATATTTTTGGTTTGGTCTGGGTTTTTAGTGTTGACCCTGATTCTTATGAATTTGTGTGGATTTCTATGCATTGCTTTTGATTTCTATGAATTTTTATTTCTTGTGAATTAGTCTGGATTTCTAAGCTACTACTACTACTACTAACAACTCATCGCAGCACCAAGCCGCCTGAGGCCAACACAGCTACGCACGCTCCTCCTCCACCCCAATCTATTCAAAGCCTCCCTTTTTACACCCGCCCACGAAGTTCCCATTTCCTTTAAATCTTTCTTTATGACGTCCTCCCAACCCAGACGGGGACGACCTGCTTTCCGTTTAGCCCTCTATGGTTGGCCGAAAAGAACAATCTTCGGCAATCTGTCATCCTTCATCCGAACAACATGCCCTAACCACCTCAACCTTTCTTTCATTATAGACCTAGAAAGCGGCATTGAACCACATTTTTCGTATAGCCTATTGTTTGAAATAAGGTCAGTCAGCCGGGTACCCAGAACAATCCTTAAGCAATTTCTCTGGAAAACATCTAGCAAATCTTCATCCGCTTTTCGGAGCGTCCATGCTTCAGAGCCATATTTGACCACTGTCATCACTGTAGCTTCTAAGATTCTAATCTTGGTTTGCAGACTTATCTTCCTATTCTTCCAGACCTTTTTTAACTGTGAAAAAACACCCTGAGCCTTGGCTATTCTATTTTTAACATCTTCACTGCTCCCACCATCTTTACTAATAATACTACCAAGGTAAGTGAAACTGCCCACCTGATCAATCTTTTCATTACCCAACGTCACCTTTTCATCTTCACTTATTCCTAGCCTTAGTGACTTGGTCTTCCTAACATTAATTTTCAAACCAATACTAGCACTGGTAATTATTTCTATCTATTCCCCTTGATTATGATTTCTATGGGATTTTTTCTGGATGTCTATGAACCGGCTATGTTTTCTACAGTTTTGTCCTGATGTATCTGGTAGGGTCTTGATATTTATGGATTGACCCTGATTTCTATGAATTTATGTGGATTTCTATGCAATGCTTATGTTTTAAACAAATTCTTCTGGATTGTATTTCTATTTATTGGTTATGATTTTTTAGAGGTTGCCAATGATTTCTACAGTTTGGTTATGATCTCTATGGTTCGGTCTTAATTATTATCGGTTGGTCTGAATTTCTAGGGTTGCCCCTGATTTCTATAGTTTGGTCTTGATTTTTATGAATTTGACCGGGTTTAAAGAGGATTTCACAGTTGAAAAATGTTTGGAAGAATTGGAAGATAAGTCTGCAAACCAAAATTAGAATATTAGAAGCTACAGTGATGTCAGTGGTCAAATATGGCTCTGAAGCATCGACGCTCCGAAAAGCGGATGATGATTTGCTAGATGTTTTCCAGAGAAACTGCTTAAGGATTGTTCTGGGTAACCGGCTGACTGACCTTATTTCAAACAATCGGCATTACGAAAAATGTGGTTCAATACCGCTCTCTAGGGCTATAATGAAAGAATGTATGGGGTGGCTAGGGTATGTTGTGCGGATGAAGGATGAAAGATTGCAGAAGATTGTTCTTTTCAGCCAACCGTCTAGGGCTAAACGGAAAGCAGGTCGTCCCCGTTTGTGGTGGGAGGACGTCATAAAGAAAGATTTAAAGGAAATGGGAACTTCGTTGGTGGGTGTAAAAATGGAGGCTTTGAATAGATTGTGGTGGAGGAGGAACGTTCGTATCTGTGTTGGCCTCAGGCGGATTGGTGCTGCGGTGAGTTGTTAGTAGTAGTAGTAGTAAAGAGGATGCCCCTAATTTTTACATTTTGGTCTTTATTTTCATGATTTCGTCGGAATTTCTATGTACTGGTCATGATTTTTTACAGTTGGTCATGATTTCTACAGTTTGGTCTTGATTTCTATGGTTTGGTCTGTATTTCTGGGATTGCCCCTGATTTCTACCGTTTGGTCTTGATTTTTATCATTTTGTCCGGATTTCAAGAGGATGCCTCTAATTTCTAGAGTCTGGTGATTATTTTTAATGAATTCGTCGGAATTTCCAAATAATAGCCTATAGTTTTAATTTAGAGTTTTAGTTTAGATTTTTAGTGTAGAGTTTTAGTTTAGAATTCTAGTTTAGAGTTTTAGTTCAGAATTTTAGTTTCGAGTTGTTTTAGTTTAGTTTTAGTTTAGAGTTTAAGTTAAGAGTTTTATTTTAGAGTTTAGTTTAGTTTTGAGTTTTAGTTTAGAGTTTTAGTTTAAAAGTTTTAATTTTGGGTTTTAGTCTAGTTTTCGTTTAGTTTCAGTTTAGATTTTTAGTTCAATTTTAGATTAGAGTTTTAATTTAGAGTTCTATTTTAGAGTTTTTGTTTAGAGTTTTAGTTCAATTTTAGTGTAGAGTTTTAGTTTAGATTTTTTATGTTAGAATTTTAGTTTAGTTATAGTTTATTGTTTTAGTTTCAGAGTTTGAGTTTAGAGTTTGATTTTAGATTTTTAGTTTAGAGTTTAAGTTTAGATTTTTAGTCTAGTTTTAGTTTAGAGTTTTAGTTCAGAGTTTTTGTTTCGAGTTCTTTTAATGTAGTTTAAGTTTAGAGTTTGAGTTTAGAGTCTTATTTAGAGTTCAGTTTAGAGTTTTACTTTAGAGTTTCAGTTTAGAGTTTTAGTTTAGTTTTAGTTTAGAGTTTTATTTTAGAGTTTTAGTTAAGTTTTAGTTTAGAGTTTTAGTTTAGAATTTTAGCACAGAGTTTAGATTCTTAGTTTAGTGTTTTAGTTTAGTTTTAGCTTAGATTTTTAGTTTCGAGTTTTAGTATAGTTTCAGTTTCAAGTTTCAGTATAGAGTAGTAGTTTTGAGTTTTAGTTTAGTTTTAGTTTAGAGTTTTAGTATAGAGTTTAGATGATTTCTATGGCTTTGCCTGGATTTCTATGGTTTCCCCTGATTTCTAGGGTTTGGTATTTATTTCTTATGAATTCGTTCGGATTGTAAGAGGATGTCCTTAATCTATACCATTTGGTCTTGATTCTTAGTATTTCCTTAGGATTTCTATGTATTGTTCTTGATTTTTAGAGGCTGGCCACAATTTATACAGTTTGGTCTTGTTATCTATGGTTTGTTCATGATTTCTATGGTTTGGTCATAATTTTTTATAGGCTAGCTTTAATTTCCGCATTTTGGTCTTGATTTGTATGGATTGGTATTGATTTCTATGGTATGGTCTGGATTTCTAGGGTTGGTCCTGATTTTTTTATGAATTCGTCTGGATTTCTATGCAATGGTTATGATTTCTATGAATTCCTCTGAATTTCTATGCATTGCTTATGATTTCTATGAGATTTTTGTTTATTTCTATGGACTTGTCATGATTTCTAAAGTTTAATCATTATATTTTTGGTTTGGTCTAGATTTTTAGGGTTGACCCTGATTCATATGAATTTGTGTGGATTTCTATGTATTGCTTATGATTTCTATGAATTTTTGTTTCTTATGAATTAGTTTGGATTTCTAAGCATCGGTAATGATTTCTATGATTTCTCCTGAATTTATATGCATTGATTATGATTTCTATTCTGGTATGGTCTTGATCCTTATGGATTGATCCTGATTTTTATGAGAGTTTGTAGATTTCTATGGAATACTTACGATTTCAACAAATTCTATTGGATTATTTTGTATTGGTTATAATTTTTTAGGGGTTCCCATCATTTCTACAGTTTGGTATTGATTTCTACGGTTTGGTTTTGATTTCTATGGTTTGGTCTTAATTTCTAGGGTTGCCCATGATTTCTACAGTTTGGTCTTAATTTTAATGAATTTGTCCGGATTTAATATGCACCTAATTTTTACAGTTTGGTATTGATTTTTATGAATTCGTTGGAATTTCTATGTACAGGTCATGATTTTTTAGAGGGTGCCTATGATTTCTACAGTTTGGTCTTTATTTCTATGGTCTATTCATGATCTCTATGGTTTGGTATGGATTTATAGGGTTGCCCCTGATTTCTACAGTTTGGTCTTGATTTTTATGAATTTGTCCGGATTTCAAGAGAATGCCCCTAATTTGTAGATTTTGGTCATTATTTGCAATGAATTTTTTGGGATTTCTATGTACTGGTCATGATTTTATAGGGGTTGGCCATGATTCCTAAAGTTTGGTCTTGATTTCTATAGTTTGGCCTTGATTTCTATGGTTTTATCTGAATTTCTAGGGTTGGTCCTGATTTCCTGCACCTCGGGTGCCTGCAACCACCCTTCAACCGAACATTTTTATTCAAATAACTTCATTCAAACTAGGTTCATCGAGGTTCACTTAGCATGGTGCACCACGCTAAGTGAACCTACCAGCAAATTCATAAGAAAATCAATACCAAACTGTAGAAATCAGGGGCAACCCTAGAAAATTCATGTCAAACCCTTGAAATCGACAAAAACTCTGTACTAAAAGTGTAAACTAAAACTAACCTGAAACTCTAAACTAAAAATCTAAGCTAAGACTCTAAACAAATTTACACTATAACTCTAAACTAAAAATCTAAACTAAAAATCTATACTCTAAACTAAAAGTCTAAACTAAAACTCAACTAAAGCTCTAAACTGAAACTTCAAACTAAAACTCTAAAATAAAACTCGGAATTAAACTCTAAACTAAAACTAAACTAAAAAAAACTCTAAACTGAAACTCTGAACTTAAATTCTAAACTAAAACTCTTAACAAAAACTCTAAACTAAAACTAAACCAAATCTAGACTAAAACTCTAAACTAAAACTCTAAACTACAACTATAAACTAAAATATCTAAACTAAAACTCTAAACTAAAATTCTTTTTTAAAACTCTAAACAAAACTCCAAACTAAAACTAAACTATAGATTATATACAAACACATATAATATAGCGTCAATATAAATTCAACGGATGTTGTTGGACGTATTACAATTTTTTGGAGATCGAAACATGTTTCTTTAACCATCAAAAGAATATGCATGTCCAGTATGCATCTCAAATCATCGTGGTATGCATATTCTCAAGATAATGCCAAAAATGGTGCCCAGAAACAGATAACTGTTAACACTCACCAAAAATCAAATTGATAAATCGATTATGCAAATAAATTGTTAGGATATTGTGACCCTTAGCATTTGTTGACCAACATCTTGGAAATAGTACATTGAAGGCATTAGGATTTATTTTTAAAATCATAATTTCATTAATGACGTTTTGGCTCAGTCGAGTAACATGTCGTTCTTTTACGATAGTAAACCATTGGTCTCACGTTCGATTCCTACATCAAACATAAATTTTACAAAATCACTGGAAAACTGCAAAGAAGCTAAAAAATGTATCGATGGAAAAGAAATATAGTTAACAATAACGTCATATATGAATTTGACTATGAAGTCGGTAGGACTGGAGGAATTGCCGTTAAATCTTCTTCCTGATAAAAATGATACCTGGTTGGTTGTAGTCATAATCAATTATTGATTCGATACCATTAGAGTTTGAAAATATACCAAATGTATATTAGAAACCATAACAAAACTACGTTTATTAGATATCTTGTCAGCTCGAAGTCAATTCAAATATTAAACAGTATACTTGAAAAATAAAACAGGAATTCTTCTATCAAAAGATCACGTAAGCAATAGCCCACTCTGAATCTTGGCAACGCTAGTGAAAAATTCTCTATCGTAAAATCTGAGATAAAAATGTGCGCTTGAAATGATTTCCTATGGCTTCGCTCATATGGCGGGGTAGGGCTGCGCTCGGAGTAATTGCATTTCTATCGTTGACAATAAGTATTTTCAAGGAAATGATATATCTCGTAGAGAACTATAGATCTCGTAGAGAACTGATAGATCTCGTAGAGAGGGCTTCGCTCGAACTTCATACACCCATACTACTCACGAAGCAGTCTAGTTAGAATAGGAATCTTTTTTAAAGTGCAAAAAACTTTAGCGTAAGGAACAAGGTATTGAGGAGAGGGCAACCCTTTCATATAAGAAATAATTTTTGTTTGTTTCGAGTTTCAATGTTGCTCCTTTCTTTCAGTTTATTTAATTATGATACAGCGGTAATGTAGTGGCTTCGCCTGAAATCACATTTTAGCCTTCCATAACCGGTTAGTTTTCTTGTAAATGTTGCCACACCTGTGACAAGAGCCACTGAAAATTTTTTTCTAGGTAATTTATTAATTCGGCAAAAGATACAAACAATTAAACATGACAAAGTCCTGTTGTGTTTTGCAAAGTGCTAATACAATGACCACCTTCACCAGTAAATATTATTATTCTCTAATGATAAACTTGTATAGTGAATAACTGGATAAAAAAAAGAGAAGTAAAAAGAAATGATTGAATGAGCAAAATCATGTAATAACCCTAACATGTTGTTACCAAATAGGAATGGAAAAGGAAAGTATATTTTATTGAATAGCAAAAAATCTAAGCTATGCATTTACATGGTTATTGACAAAACTACTCAATATTAAACATTCAAATAATTTTTTTTATGACTTACACACGAGTATGTTTTCAATAAGACCAGCTGTCCTATTGTGTTGTATTTATCCCTTTAGTGTTTAAACTGTATTCATATACCAATAGAATCCGTATTTTCTTCTGATTCCGTAAATATTACTTATATTATTCAATTGGTATTATGTAAAACGCAAATAATGAGTTTAATTTTTGCTTCAAACACCATGAGGAAAATCTCCCAGACTTTATGTATTTTGGGTGTCATAGGCTAATAGCACTTATCAAAATATAGGTGTAGACCTTGGGGGTATTGAGTCGGTTTGAAATAACGAGTAATTAACACACAAAGAATCAACATATTTTCTATTTTTGTATTTTTGAGGACGAAAGGGATTGTGTGGCAACAATAGTGAAACTTTGCGCAACCAAGATTTTTTTCATTTTTTTTTTAATGACCAAAAGAAAAATCGCAAAAAGTCCCGGTTTTCACGTATGAATAGACCTAAGATGGAACTAGGGGAGAAATTTTTTTGATTTTGATATCATTTGTACTTTAAGAATGTTTACTTTTGCCTTTGTCTGATCTGATTCTGACGGACTATTAAGTGTTAACTCCCCAAAATTCTCATAATTTTTTAGTTTAATTTCTTACTTTTTGGGAGTATTCTATTAAGATATAAACTTGAAAGTCCTTTGAAGCTAATTTAGCTGTTTTGACTCCTTTGAAACTAGTTTATTTTATTTCTTTTTCTTTGAATATTGGGTCGAGTCCCAATTTCAGGAGATAAAAAAAAAATATTTTTCCTTTGGCTAAAATCTGTAGTTACATACTGCCATCAACTTACTATGTCATTATGACTACCATTTAAATTGTAGGCTATCCCATTGTTTTAGATATATATTTTTTATGAAAAAATCTAAATAACTACAATTTAATAGGCTTCCATTGTTTGCGATTTTTCTTTCTGTAGAAATATTTTTTTAAGACTCGTCTGGTGATTTCTTTTTTCTCGGGCAAGCCTGTGTATACTGTCAAAGCTTTCTAATTTTAGTATGCATTGGTTGTACGTGAAGGACATCGGCTGACAATTAAAGCTGAAGAGGTTGCAATTGGAGATGTTGTCGAGTGTCAATCTGGTGATAGAATTCCTGCAGACGTACGTATTACTGAAGCCAGAAGCTTTAAAGTTGATAATTCCTCTTTAACTGGTGAATCAGAACCTCAGCCTCGTGGACCTGAATATACGAATGAAAATCCACTGGAAACCAGGAATCTAGCCTTTTTTTCAACAAATGCTGTTGAAGGTTCAAATTTTTGGATTTTTTTTTCAGCCAATCAATATTTAAGGCTGTGTAGCTTTAATGGTGTGTTGGGAGATCAAAATTTATCAGTCAATTAAACTCATCAGCTCTCAGTCAATTACACTCATCAGTCAATTAAACTCATCATCAGCTGTTTTAATAGCAGATCAGAGAGAATATGAAAAAAACAATTGTCACTGGCAGTTATGGCATCTATTCACCTTGATTACGTGATGAGAATACATTAAAAGATTTTAAATAATATTTTTAAGAAAACTTAATCGGAATCCATTTATGCTGCTTTTCTTGACGAGGTTTATCCCTTCCGTCTTACGAAAGAATATAGAAGAGGATTTAGCTGTATTCTTGAATAAAACAAAAGAAGTTACTTAAATTTTCCAAAGGATTTCCTGTTAACCCTATGTGTTACATCAATCATGCCATGGTTAAAGGAATTGAAATAAATAAAATACCAAGTTGAAATCATTTTATCTAAGCAATTTTTTAAGATAAAATTTGCTTTTATCTTGTGTAAGAATGTTTAAAATTAACAACAATGTTGAACTCACCAACTTTTGCTTTGATTTTAAAATATGATTAAATGAAAAAACAAGTTTTTAAACTAAAATTAGGGAGCGACATTAAAACTTAAAACGAACAGAAATTATTCCGTATATGAAAGGGGCTGTCCCTTCCTCAACGCTTCGCTCTTTACACTAAAGTTTTTTATTGTTTTAAAAAATAAAGTTGTGATACAGAGTCAAACTTTAGCGTAAAGAGCGAGGCGTTGAGGAGGGGACTGCCCCTTTCATATACGGAATAATTTCTGTTCGTTTTAAGTTTTAATGTCGTTCCTTACTTTCAGTTTAAAAAACTTGTTTTTTCTATTTAATTTCTGATCGTTTTTTAGTTAATGCAGCTTTTATTTTGGCTCACCGTTATTGAAAGTAGAGAGGGGGGTGCTACTTCCACGATTCACCCCTGCTGCCACCTACAACTTTTTTGCATAATTTATTCAAGGATTATCGATCGATTCTAATGGGGGTCAAGGTCAATCGATCTGTTGTTGTTTGGCCACGTGTAATGACATGAGGGTGATTTACATAATCGGCGGGGGAATTATTGATTTATGACACGGGGGGTGATTTACATAATCAATAGGGGCAATGTATTGATCTAGTACTCGAGGGGGAAGTGAATTTCCGAGAACTTGATTTACATAATCGGTGGGGGAGAATGTATTGATTTACGAAAGGGGAATTAAGAAACAAACATGGCTTCTTTGATGTTTGGCTAACCTAACCCGAGAACTTGATTTACATAATCGGTGGGGGAATGTATTGATTTACGAAAGGGGAATTAAGAAACAAACATGGCTTCTTTGTTGTTTGGCTAACCTAACCTGAGAACTTGATTTACATAATCGGTGGGGGAACGTATTGATTTACGAAGGGGGAATTAAGAAACAAACATGGCTTCTTTGATCTTTAGGCTAACCTAACCTGAGAACTTGATTTACATAATCGCTAGGGGAATTATTGATTTACGAAAAGGGGAATAAAGAAACAAGTATGGCTTCTTTGATCTTAGGTCTGAGGGATAAACGTTCTTTAGGTCAGAAAGAAAAATTAATATTCTATTTTTAAATAGGGCTTCATTGATCTTTAGTGTCAGGAATTAGAAATGACATCACTTGTTATCTTGGAATTATGCGGGAGTCTAAAGAGATAGAAATTCTATTTTTAAATACGGCTTCACTGATCTTTAGGTCGGAGAGATAAATTGATATTCTAACGAAACCTTAATAGTGTAGCTAGGAACATTTATGAGATGAAGAGATTAACGCGGGAAAAAGGTTTCCTAGAAATTTCAAATGTGACAGAGCAGGGATGCCAAAACAATAGGAACACGCAGAAATTACTTTTAGGGGATTATTTGGGCGAAATCGTTTTAAACATTTTAGGGAATTATTTCGGCGAAACAGTTAGAGACATTATAAAAGATGATTTTAGAAGATGTTTTAGAAGAGGTTTTAAGTGTGGTCGTTATAATACACAAGTTCTATTTAAACAGTGTTGTGAGGTCTTATACCCCAACCCCAAAGGGCCCCGATCCCCCTACCCTGACCCCGAAGGAAGCCCCCGGCCCAATAGCTTAGAGTCTTAGATTAAAGTTTTTGTTCAAGTTGAAGTTTAGTTCAGTAATAGTTAAGAGTTTAGAGTTTTAGCATAGAGTCTTAGCTTAGAGTTTTAGTTTTAGTTTAGTTTTAGTTAAGAGTTTAGAGTTTTTTAGCTTAGAGTCTTAGCTTAGAGTTTTTGTTAGAGTTCTAGTTTAATTTAGTTTTAGTTAATAGTTTAGAGTTTTAGCTTAGATTCTTAGCTTAGAGTTTTAGTTACAGTTGAAGTTTAGTTTAGTAATAGTTAAGAGTTTAGAGTTTTACCATAGAGTCTTAGCTTAGAGTTCTAGTTAGAGTTGAAGTTTAGTTTAGATAAAGTTAAGAGTTTCGAGTTTTAGCTTAGAGCCTTAGCTTAGAGTTTTTGTTAGAGTTCTAGTTTAGTTTTAGTTAAGA
>JAQQPU010002272.1:38154-59230 GCA_029168905.1 Artemia sp. Kazakhstan ARC1039 | reverse complement strand
GGTATTACCCTAGGCACAAGATTACCAAAGGGATAAACTAGACAGTTAATTAAATTGATGATACTCCTGATGAAGGGGCAATACGTTTTTTAAGCCCAGGAAAATCAGAATCATTAAAAAATTTTGACAATGAATTTTTTCTTCAAGATCTTGTTCATCATTTAGAGAGGAGATTGGGTGGCCTGAGAGAAAATAAGAGTGACAAGGATTTTTTTGGCAAATTAAATGACATGAAACTTTGCAATGTTGAATTCAAGAAATCAAGCCTCAGCCCATTGGCCAAGCAGTTTAAGGTTATCTTGTTGAAGGGCATGATCTTGACATGATAAGGCTGATCCAAAAAGCTTCAAGTCATCAGTGTAGAGCATTAATTTACTGCTGATAGTAAAGCAGCACCATTAATAAAGATCTTAATATAGTATAGGGCTAAATACACTTCCCTGAGGAACTTTGCTCAAAACTTGTTTAGAAGAAAAAAGAATATGCTTATCAGGTCAATCAAATAGCAGAATACACTAAAGAAAAAAGAATATGGTTATCAGATCCATCAAATAGCAGAACACATCATGTATCCAGAGGAGGGATTTCTCTTCAAGCTTGACTGCATGTAGGTTGATTGCAAGTCATTTGTGGCAAACTTTGTCAAAAGCTTTGGAACATTCAAGCAGAATAATGTAAACCTGGTCAACAGTGAACCTTGCATATAACTAGTCATCATTCTGGAGCTCTACAAGGAGAATTTTTTAGATTGCTCCTAGCTGCAAATTAAGGTAATTTAAGGTAATAATCATGTCAGCAGGTACCTCAGTATCAAGTAACTCAGTGATGTGGTCATAAAATTCAAGGAGATTGGTATCAACAGATCTCCTAGAACAAAGGTGATGCTGTGAGCTGTGCAAGAGATTTTTGGCATCAAGATACCAGATAACTGCAATATTGACTATTCTTTCAAGAACCTTAACAGCTGCTGATGTCATGCTTATAGGTCAATAATTAATAGCAAGGTCCTTTCTATCTTTCTTAAATATCGGAATTATATGGGCAGTTTTCCAGTCCAGTACTAATCCAAAAAGATCCAATGATAAGTTGAATAGCAAAGAAAGTGGTTGAGACAAGACTGTTCAACATTCATGCAGGATACAAGGATGAATGCAGTCAAGACCAGCATATTGGTTAGCTATAAGGGATGTAAGGTCCTTTAAATCTTGCCTTCTTTTCTTAGCCGTTTCTGATTTATATTGTTTTATGTAAATTATTTAGAGTGCAAGTGTAAGATAGACTATGACTGATCTGTTAAGACTAATCAATTGATCAAAATCAAGCTTACATTCTTATGGGTCCTTAGGAAACCAATTTGAAAGGCTTGCCCTTCTGTTCTTATAGCCTAGTACCATTTAATCCCCCATTCAATGCTGTATTCAAACATATAGTTTTTTTTTATTAACAAATGGGTCACAAAAAAACACCATACAGATCTCCATATAATGCTAGCAAAACAAAACTGCATATAATACCAACAATATCAAAATAGGTCCCGACGCATATTAGCGTGTTTAGGATGACCCAAAAAAAGGAACACTTCAACTACTTATACACTAATACACTTCCTTGGGGAAATAATACTCTCTGACTCCTCCTCTCCTCCCCCACCCCTACTAAAAAATTAATCAACATTCTAAGGATAATACATTTTTTTTACAGGGAACTTAAAGGAAATCAACGCTCATACTCTATGATCCATCATGCTTCCTTTCATATACCGACAATCACCTCAATCAACACACATGAAAATTTTTTCTCTTATAACATTCACAAGCATATACTCACTCCCAGATCAATCTCCTTATCCGTGTCTACAATACTGGTTAAAACAAATACATCGCAAAGAAGCACGAAATTCCTCAAGAACCTTCTTACGTTTTATTTCCGCCGGAAGCCTGTTCCATACTTCAGGACCAATATACCTAATAGAAAATTTAGATCTGGTAGTAACTGGAACCGGCGTTCTAACTAATTCAGCATTTCTAGTTTCATAACTATGGTCCCTTTCATTATAAAGTTTCAAAAAACATGCAGGTACGTTAACAAATTAGAAAAAATTTATACATAAACAGATTTACATAAAATTTAACCAAACCAAAGAATGGTAAAATTTTTAATTGGTGATATCTCGATCTTACCGAATTCTGGGACAAGTCATTGATCAAAACTCTTACAGCTTTATTTTGTAACACACGGAGCGGATACAAATGGCTAGTGAACGTCGACGATCAAACTGTAACACAGTACAGCAAATATGGATGGCAAATATGGATGAATGAAGAGAAAAATATAACATTATAATAACCTTTTTGGGAAAAAAATTTTTCAGCTTCCGCAGAATTCCAGCATTTTTGGCTAATTTAGTATTTATAAATGCAATATGATCTTTAAAACTTAGGCATTCATCTACCATTACACCAAGATACCTTATAGTACTTGTACGTTTTATGCTTCCATTTACTAACTCAATTTCTTCAATCCTTGGATAGTAATTTGCACTTCTGCCATATAACATGAACATTATTTTCTTCTGATTAACAAGTAGTTTGTTCACTCGCACCCACCTCTCGATTATCACCATTCCTTGTTTCATGCCATTTTTCAAATCCGCTTCTGTTTTCGCAGCCATTGTAAATTGAGTATCATCAGCAAAACTTGGAAGTATTGCTCGCACCGGACCATTACTCTACCTTGGAGTTGACAGTTGTTTGAGGCATCCTTTTAGATCATTAATGTACACAAGAAATAATAGGGGACCCAACACAGACCCCTGTGGCACACCGCATTTTACTACCATCTCTTCTGACAGAACTGTGCCCAGTCGTACTCTTTGCGTTCTTCCTTCAAGAAATGAAGCAATCAATTTCAGACTTTTAAAACGAATTCCAGCATTTTCAAGCTTAGCCAATAAAATCTTATGATCAACACAGTCAAAAGCCTTCATAATATCTAGAAAAATTGAACCCACCTTTAAACCTGAATCCAGGCAATTGTTAACAAATGCTGTCAAAAATAATAAAGCATGCTCTGTAGACATATTTTTTCTAAAACCAAATTGACTTGAATGAAAAAAACATCTTTTTTCAAAATAATGCATCAGTAAAAATATCAGTATAAATCAATTTCTCAAAAATACGAGAAATCACTGGAAGTAGAGATATCGGACGGTAGTTGTTCATTTCATATCTTCCTTATCACCTCCTTTATACAGAGGAATAACCAAAGCACTTTTCAAGCAATTAGGGTACACTCCAAATTCAAAACATTGATTAAAAAGGTACAACAGATGACTATATATAATTGGGTAAATTTTTTGAACTATTTAAAAGGTTATAAAGTCAATTCCAGCTGCCGATTTTTTCATACTTTTTAAGATATCTTCAAGTTTACGCGATCTCACTGGTTGAAGATAAATGGTTGTATCACTTGCTTCAGGAAGAAAATTCTGGTATGTACCATCACCATTTATGCATTCCACAGATGTCGATATTCTTAGCCCTACTTCTGAAGTGGGTACACAAGTTATTGGCTACGCCACTATCCGACTCCCACGGCAAATTACTAGGAGTTATTGGTTCACTATTTGGGCTTATTACCGACTTAATCAGTTGCCAAGTTTTAGCCGGGCTTCCTTCATAGTCTTTAGATTTCTGTGCATAGTAATCCATTTTTGCTTTTCTTAAAAGACTTTTTAACTTTCTATTAAATTCTTTATATTGTTCTTTATCAGATGCTGAAACTTGAGTCGCGCACCTTTTATGCATCACTTGCCTTTTTCCCATTGAGGCTAGTAATCCTTTTGTAATCCAAGGTTTAATTGGCAGCTTATATCTTTGCTTTGTCTCTTTAAACTCCAAACACTCTTGAAATTGTAATTTTATTTTTTCATACCATTTACCAAATTTGGTATCAATACCTGTACTATCCTGAAGAAACTCAAAATCTGCACTTTTGAGCTTCCGCTTAAACTTCAAAAGCACATTTCCATCCACATAAGGCATCTTTGGCACTCTTTTATTCTTGGGTTTTGGACCAAATATTCCAGGTACAGATATTGCAACCCCAAAATGGTCAGATACACTATTGATAACTACTGTGGGGCATAAATAATTGATATTTACAAAAATATTATCAACTATAGACTCTGAAGTTTCTGTCACTCGCATGCAAATGTTAATTGCAGGATAAAAACCAAAACTTAACATTGTGTTAACAAAATGTCTAACCTTACTATTTCTATCAACTATATTTAAATCAATATTAAAATCCCCACATATAAAACATGGTATTCTTGAACTTGGTAACTTTCCCAAAAATTCATCAATCAGTTCGATAAACTCCTCAGCATTACCTGATGGTGGTCTATAAATTACTACAACCATAAACTTATTATTTGCATTACTCACATCAAGAACCATAGACTCAAAATTCATTTCATAATTAACCGCTAAATCTGACCTAATCTGTACACTAAAACCACTTTTTACATATACAGCTAAACCACCACGTTGGTATAGTACCCTATTTTGCACATACATATTATAACCTTCTATTTCTAATAAAGTTGTTGTTACTATAACAATTGTATCCTAGCCTTTCGTTCCTTAATGAGGCAAAATATAGTCCTAGGCTATATGCAAAACATTGTTGATTTTATTTTGGCATCACTTAAGTTTGCCGAGAAGGAAACATGATAAGAAAATAATCCTTACTTCTGACAATGCCAAACTGACAACAATTAAAAAATTCAAAATAAACAATTAGATATATAAAAATACTAAATTTTTGTAATATTTAGGATACTGTATTTTTTCAACATGAGGCCTTGGGGGGGGGCCTCAGCCATGTTAAAGCAGTAGTCTAATATACAGGATTTTAGAACTAATAGACTATAGAAAACTTGGCTAATTTGACTGGAACAAGCTGGAGAAACAAAAGGTGCATTTACTCAAAAATAGGAATATTCCAATCCAGGGATGTAATTTTTTATATTGTTTTTAATAATGATAAAAAAATATGTATTTTTTAAATCTGGGGGGGGGGAATTGCCTCTTCCTCCATCTCCTCCTCCTGGAGTATCAAGGAGCCTATGGTTTTGTGGTTATGTTTTCTTTGGAATTAGTATTTTTTGTTTATGGATGATTTTATCAACTATTTTAGGGTGATTTTCCAGTAATTTTAGTTTACTGTGATTGACTGACAAATAGAGCAACTTCACAGTATATAATTTTTTCAGGTATTGGATACTCAATAGCTCGTAAGTTAGCTTCTCTTGGTGCAAAAGTTTATGCTCTATCAAAAAATGAATCTCATCTTGCAAAGCTTGTTGATGAAGAGAAGTCTATACACCCAGTATGTTGCGATTTAACTGACTGGGATGCTACAAAATTGAAAGTAACTGGAATCGGGCAAATCGACTTGCTAGTCAACAATGCAGGTGTGGGAAAGCTTGAGCCCTTTTTAATAGCTTCTTCAGATGCTTTTGATTGGTAAGGAGTCACATATTAATGCATATTCTTTGTAGCCTAATATTTGTGAATGCATTTAACAGCATTTTCTGGTCAAAGGTGTATTCATGTAATCTTGAAGCAGAAACATTTAAAATGGATTTGATGTGCTCACTTCAAATATTGTACTCACTAAGATCATCAGATGAGAAATAGATTCACAGTGTATAAATCTTGTGTTCCTGTGCACAATCTGTTTCAGCATGCTCACCCATAAATAACCACAAATCTGGTGCCCATGTCAGGAGTCATGATAATAGTTGCATTCAACACTTTTTGAGGCTTTCACACCAAAACTAATAGGCAAATGTTAATATAATTGTAGATGGTTTAATGCTGTTGAATAGTATCATTTTCTATAGCCTTAATTTGTTTTATTAATGTAAGAGTTGTGTTCCCATGCACAGTCATAGTCTATGCACATAAGCCTCAAATATTGGAAAAAAAATGCACTTTACAAAACACACATTATTGCTCTTCTCTGTATTGGTTTTAGTTTTTTTCTGTGGTACTTAGTTTATGTGCTGTTGTTCTTATTTATTTGCTACTTTCAAGTAGTTTTTTCTTCCATTACATTATACTTCTTTATCATTTCACCATGTCGCTTAGTTTGGTATATGTAATTTTTTGATGTTGCTATATAGGGCTGGATTTACAGCTTTGGCGCTCCTAGGCCCAAGTGTTTTGACCAGTCCGTTTTCGCGAAATTTTTGGGGAAATCCCCGAAAATTCGCAGATAGTGGAAGCACTGAACAGATCATAACTGATGAGCCAAAAGTAACGGTAATACCCAATGAAATAGAGAGGTAATACCCGACTCTCAGCTGGTATTCCTGGGAGACATCTGACAATTATAAATGGCCATGGAATTCCTGTGTTGTTTTAAAATCACTTTTCTGTTAATCTGTAGCACTGCGGGTGAGTGAACTTGGCACTTTGACGATAAATCGTATCAGTCCATGTTTTATTAAGAAACAAAACCACTCAGTGTTAATTTATTTCGCCTCCTGGCATTGTACACCCCTAGGCCCAGGGATATTGGTAAATCCAGACCTGGGGCTATAGATGAGTTATTCCTTCAAAAGACTTTACAAATCAGACTACTATCTACCTATAAAGAAAAGACAGAAGACAGAAGTCAACCTAAGTGATTTTTCATTATAAGCTGCAATTGAACCTAGAATCTATTGACATTAAGTAGCAAGGTAAATCAAAATACATTATGTATTGCCAGGTAACTACATTAGTGTAGCTGCAATTTCTTGTGAATAGCTTGAGAGATTGGGATACAAATTTCAGTTAGTTTTTTTAAGGGGGGAGGGGGCATGTCTTGAATTTCAACTTGGGTGGAAAGGAAGTACTAAACATGTTTTGTCTAAAATCTGCCGACAAGTTTTGACATTTCAAGCCCCTATAATATTTGGATTTTAAGTGGTGAAGTAACAATGTAAACTGAAATACAGCTATTAATTAGCATAACAGTGTAAACCAATGTTGAATTTAAGGGTACTTCAAATAGTATGTTTAGAGAAAGGGATAAGAGTACTGAAAAATTTGTGTCTCCTAAATATTGATTTGTCTGAAGAAAGGCGGACAATTTTTCCTTAAAGGCATGCAACTTATATCCATAAGCCGTGGGCTCAAGACAGCGGTGGTTTCAGGGGCTCGTGCCACCCCCAGAAGTTCAGAAACTGCAGTAATTAGAGATCCAAGGGGAGTAAAATACCGACGGAAAGTCAATCTTTCATTGCCCTCCTCCAAACATTAATTCTGCATCCACCCCTAGCTCAACTTAATCCTTATGCACCGAAAAGGAATTAAAAGAAAATTTATCTGGGAATGCCTTCAAAACTTTTTGGTGCTTAAGATTAAACGGTATTAGATTAAACGAATTTGGACGTACAATAAACTTTTCTCTCTTGAATTGGCTCGAAAACAACGGTCATAAGTTTCTTAGCCAGCTGGATCTTTATGCAGAAGACAAATTTGAAAATAATTTGGGGTGTGTTGGCTCACGACGTCCAAGAATTTTTGTGTCTCTGTTAGACTTGAGAATTACAGATCATGTAGATAGATAGATTGATTGATATTTATTGGCAAAAGAACTATCACAAACCCTAGTGGGCCGAATTCACATTTCTTAGTCGAAAAAATACAATAACAAAATAATAAAATAACAGCACATAGTTACCACTGTAACGAAAACACAACAGGTAACAGTCAGAAAATACAAAAGTCATAAATATAGGTCATAATTGTAAAATATTTTATAGGTCATAATATAAAAAGATAAAAAGGGTAACAAATAAAATAACCAAATATTCAAAATGAAAAAATAATATATATTCAAAACAGTTTAAATTTTTGGCAAATTTACAGGTTGTGATTTTGGTTGATTTTATTTGTAAAAAAGGGAATAAAAGTTTTTTTTATAACGTAAGGTAGAAAAGGGTATGGGAGAAAGGATGGGGATGGGTTCGGACACTATACGGGGGTGGCGATTTCTTATGGGTGAGTGGTGGCTAGGAAAGAGGTTTTCAGTACGGGGGTTTATTTATGCTGACTTCCCAAAACGGAGGCATAGATGTTTTTCTTCTGGACTCAAGGGTATCAAGTTTTGAAGTTTCAAGGAGGTAGGAATATGGGACCTTACCTTCTTTATAAATAATCGTCAGTGCTCTTTTTTGAATATTTTCGATTTTTTTTATTGCTTCAATTGAGAGGCCCGGATGCCAGACAGGACAAGCGTACTTGACCAAAGGACGTACAAAAGAAATATATACCTTTAGTCATGTGGATAGAGCGAAGGAAAGCTCAGAAAAACAAAAATATTTTAAAGAATGGTCGTATTGATATTTAAGACCTGAAACCAGGCCAGCGAATTTTGTTCATAGATCAGCTTAGACTTGCAGGGCATGTAGACAGAGACATTGGGACTTTAAAACTATGTGAAACAAATTGTTGTATTGATTCGTGACATCTAAAATATGCCCATATTATTTTGTCTTTGACCTGCTAGTAACTTAGTGGGCATTTGTCCTGGGCCGAAAAAACCTAAGATGAAAAATACACTGTGAAAAAAATGAGTTGTATCGATTAGAGAAGCCATAAAATTGTTTCTCCCTGATTGACGTGAAACTTTCAGGGTCAGTTGATTGGAGTAACGACACACCTTAACGGGGACAGTAAATATTGGAAGAAAATGTATTCACATGGAATATGGATGCTTAGCGAGAAAAGCTCGATTTTCTTTCATGCTGATCTGCTTTAAAATTTCAAGGCATGTAATTAAATTGTGGCACCTCAATTAAAATTAGACACCTCAATTAAAATGTCAGGGCCAATAGAACCCCGTTTAAGACAATATTAAAGAAAAGAAGAGCTAGTCAAACGTAAAGACAATAGATAGCTCTATAGATGAATCCTAAAATAAAAATAAATTAAGATGATCAATCAAGTCACATTTAATGTTTGTTTCAAGTCACGTATATATGTTTGAGCTAATTTCTGATATTTCCATTTACATAGCTCAAGTACATTCTTAAAATATTAAAGAATATGGGTCCAAAAAGTTTTACTTACCCTACAAAAATGCACTAATTACTAAGCCATCTTTATTATATTAGTGGTTGGCTCTGGTCCTATTTTAGCAAATAACAGCCTGACCCTTGATATCCATCAAACTTGTTTGGTTCTAGAATTAGCAAGCTCTATCCCGTTGTAACCTTGGAGAATCCTATCCGGGTTCCAAGCACCACTTTTTGTGAGAACGTTTTTGTCCCAATTCCATTTATTTTTTTAAGGATTTTCAATGTGAATGTAAAAGCTGTAATGAACGTATCGCAAGTTGTGGCCTCTGGAATGGTGGAAAGGAAGTACGGTGCCATTGTAAATGTGTCTTCACAGGTAAATTTTATTGGTATTAAACAAGCCAGCTAGTTTCTCTTTTAGTGCTTTTGTGCCAGCCATTCGTGATTTTGCCTAACATGCTATCTCATATAAGATGTTTGTGAAAGTTCTGTTTCACGGTCGTTTCTTATGTAAATTGTAAGACTGTTTAGAATGTTTGCTGAATTTTTTGAATTTGAAATAGCATAAAGCTAGCGTAAGAACACAGAAACACAGCGTATAAAGAATTAAAAAAAAGTGAAAACATATTTTCTTCAATATATAATTGTTATTAAATAGACGACCAAAATAGATTAAAATAGTCATGTAAAATGTTCCGATTGAGCAGAATCGAACCTCCATCCCATTTGTGCGTGTGCCTACCGAATGTATATTAGGCAAGACATGGAAAGTAGAAAAGCCCAATTATCGCTTAATTATCACCACATATGTTTTTTAGTTATATATGGGAGGATTAGCGACAGTACTAAAAGGATTAAAAAATAATAAGATCCCAGGTGCTGATAGTGTGGTAAATGAGTTTCTTAAATTTGGTGACTGTGAGGTTAGAAATAAGTTACTAAAGATTATGAATATGATTTTTGAAAAAAGGGGATGTACCGAGCGATTTCAGGAAAACCCTAATTAAAACACAGTATATAAAAGGTGATAAGAGTGAGTGTGGTAATTATCGAGGCATTATTCTGGTATCTGTAGGTAGCAAATTACTTAGTAACGTCGTACTTTTTAGACTCAGAGATGCTTTAGACAAAGTTATAAGAGAAGAACAGTACGATTTTAGGAAGGGTTGAGGATGTGTCAACCACATTTTCTCCCTGAGGTTAATGATTGAGAAGTGCCTGAGATATCAAGTACCTTTGGCCCTTAGTTTCATAGATTATGAGCAAGCGTTCGATTCTGTTGATAGAAGAGGTTTAGCAAAGGTTTTATCCTTGTGTGGTCTACCAGACAAATATATTAAAGTGTTTTTGCTATGTACGAGATTAACACTGCTGCGGTTAAAGTAGGAAATTAGGTTAGCAGCTGGTTTCGTATTAAATCAGGAGTTAAGCAGGGTTGTGTTCTATCCCCCTTTATATGGATCATTTTGATGGACTTTGTCTTAAGGAGCACATGAAAGGCAATGGGAGAACACGGAATCAAATGGGGAGGAAAAACTTTCCTGGACTTAGATTATGCTGGTGATTTAAGCATCTCGATAAAAGGTGAGCAAAATGAATGAACTTTTAGAGGTTTTGCGTGTTCAGGGTGCTAGAATAAGTTTAAAAATTAATGTGAAGAAGACTTAGTCGCTAAGGCTAGGGATAAGTGAAGATGAAAAGGTGACATTGGGTAACAAAAAGATTGATCAGGTGGACAGCTTCACTTACCTTGATAGCATTGTTAGTAAAGACGGTGGGAGCAGTGAAGATATTAAAAGTAGAATAGCCAAGGCTAAGGGTGCTTTTTCACAGTTAAAAAAAGTTTGGAAGAATTGGAAGCCCCCAAAAAGGAAGTTAGACGTGAAGTAAGTGAAAACTCAATAAGTGAAAGAAGACTTCTTCCCAAAGTTACAGAACCAGTTTGCCAGTCTGACAGACTGTGATGAAAATTCCACCACCCTGTGGAAAAAATTCCAGGACACCACTGAAAAGGTGGCCGCCAAGGTTATGGGCTATGCTCCTGCAAAGCTGAGAAAAAATTGTGTCTCAGAGAAGACTGCAAAAATTAATTGAGGTTAAACGACTGGCATGAAACGAATCAACCGCAGTAAAAAAGTCATTACGTAAACAGATTAAAACCAGCTTACATTGGGATCGCCAGCAATTTGGAATGAGGTTGCCCTAGGTATGAAAAAAGCAGCCAGAAATAATGGCTCAAGAAGGTTGTACAGAATACTCAAAGAAATAACCGGAAAAAAGTCTCGTATAGCCGGTCCCTTAAAAGACAATCAAGATAATATGATTCTTGACGTGCAAGGTAAACTTGATCACTGGAGGAATCACTTTAAAAACCTGCTTAATCCAAGCACAGATAGGCAAGATGCATCGATGATACTGCTACCAACAGCTGAAAAACCACCGTATGAAATTGACATGGCTCCACCTTCAACTTCAGAAATACTAAATGCAATTAAGTAGCTAAAAACTAATAAGTTGCCTGGCGAAGATGGTCTCCCCCTGAGTTCTACAAGTCATCACCACATGTTGTAGCGGAACAACTAGAACCACTCTTTAGTCAGATATGGGAGAAGAAGACCTTCCCGTATGATTGAAAAGTGTCAGTAATAATCCCAGTGTTAAAAAGGGGAACAAATGTTACAGCCGTAACTAAAGAAGGATATGACTCCTGGATATGGCTACCAAAATGTTCGCGATGATTTTACTCGAAAGGTTCGAGGGAGCAAGAGATGAGTGGACACGTGAAAATCAGTGCGGATTTCGCAGAAGGAGAGGTTGCACTGACTAAATCTTTACCCTTTGTCTTGTGCTGCAACAGTCCGAACAGTACAACCTCCCTATAATTAACATGTTTGTAGATTTCGTCGCTGCTTTTGACTCTGTAACCGATGAAAACCTTTTGGTGAATCATGGTAGAGAATGGTGTGCCGGTTGAATTTATAGAGCTGTTGAAGGCCTACTATGAACATTGCAAAGCAACTGTAATTGTCCTGGGTGAAGAAACTGAGGCTTTCAATGTGGAAAGCAGTGTAATACAATTATTTATATTGTCCCCAGTTCTGTTTAATTACTGTGTAGATTGGGTTCTAGAAAGAGCACTCTCGAGTTTTGATGAGTGTCTTTATGGGATTGGGCATTGACGGGTCTGACCTGGACTACGCGGATGACGTCGTTGCTTTTGCTGCTGATCCAGCAACTGCCCAAGAAATGCTAAATGAAATGGCATGTTTCTCTCAGCCATTAAGTATGAAGATCAAAATGGTCAAAACTAAAGTCATGGACCTAAATATACAGTCGGATTATCAGCTTGTGTTTTAAGGATAGAAAGTGAAAAAAGTTCAAAAGCGTCACTTATCTTGGTTTGCTAATAGACTCTCGTGGAGGCTGTGCCCTTGACGTACAGAACAGAATCAACAAAACCCAAGCCATATTCTCTCAACTTCGCCGCCATTTGTGGAATCGACGGGAGATAAGTTTGAAGACAAAAAATTTCTGTCTATAAGGTGGCAGTTAGATCTGTTTTATTCTATGCAGTTGCGACTTGGCCACTCAATGTGCTTCATCTCCATGATTTGGAGTCTTTTGCCACTGCTGTTCACGAAAAATCCTGAGGATTCGATACTCCGACAGAATCTCAGACGCTGAAATACGTCACTGCTGCTGTAACATCCAGCCCACAACCATGATCGTCAAACAGAGAAGACTGCGTTGGCTTGGCCATGTCCAGAGAAGATCCAATGACCGCTTCATCAAGCTCCCAGCTGCTCCTCTGTCAGATTGACGCCGATGCCTGGGCGGTCAATCGAAAAATTGTTGGGCAACTGTCAGAAACGACCTTGATACGATTGGTGGATTTCGGAAGTCAGAAAGTGGAAGAGCTGCTGGCTCCAGTTTGCTGATGAGCTGGTACAGGATCGCAACAAATGGGAGTCAACTATAAAGAGTCTTCTAGATGCCGGGTGAAGCGTTCACGTCTGGTCCCGCAGCAAGTACAAGTAAAGTAAAAAAGACAAGTTTGCAAACCAAGATTAGAATATTGGAAGCTGCAGTGATGACAGTGCGCAAATATAGTTCTGAAGCATAGGTACCCCGAAAAGCGGATGAAGATTTTCTAGATGTTTTCTAGAGAAACTGCCTACGGATTTTTCTGAGTACCCGGCAGACTGACCGTATTTCAAATCAGTAGGCAGTACGAAAGGTGTGGTTCAATCCGACTTTCTACGGCTATAATGAGAGAAAGGTTGAGATGGCTAGGGCAAGTTCTGCGGATGAAGGATGACAGATTCCGAAGATCGTCCTTTTCGGCCAACCGTCTAGGGCTAACCGGAAAGAAGTCTTCCGGGGCTGGGGTGGGAGGATTTCATAAGGAAAGATTGAAGGGGAATGGGAACTTCCTGGGAGGGTGTGAAGAGGGAATGGAGGAGGAGCTTGCGTAGCTGTGTCGCCTCAGGTGGCTTGGTGCTACGGTGAGTTGTTAGTAGTAGTATATATGGGGGAGTAAAAGGATGAGAGTAAGTGCTTCACAGTTAAAAAAAGTCTGGAAGAATAGGAAGATAAGTCTGCAAACCAAGATTAGAATCTTAGAAGCTACAGTGATGACAGTGGTCAAATATGGCTCTGAAGCATGGACGCTCCGAAAAGCGGATGAAGATTTGCTAGATGTTTTCCAGAGAAATTGCTTAAGGATTGTTCTGAGTACCCGGCTGACTGGCCGTATTTCAAACAATAGGCTATACGAAAAACGTGGTTCAATACCGCTTTCTAGGTCTATAATGAAAGAAAGGTTGAGGTGGTTAGGGCATGTTGTGCGGATGAAGGATGACAGATTGCCGAAGATTGTTCTTTTCGGCCAACCATCTAGGGCTAAACGGAAAGCAGGTCGTCCCCGTCTGGGGTGGGAGGACGTCATAAAGAAAGATTTAAAGGAAATGGGAACTTCGTGGGCGGGTGTAAAAAGGGAGGCTTTGAATAGATTGGGGTGGAGGAGGAGCGTGCGTAGCTGTGTTGGCCTCAGGCGGCTTGGTGCTGCGATGAGTTGTTAGTAGTACTAGTAGTATGTATAATTTTAGCTCATAAAGTACATCCTGAAATAAATGCTAAGGTGGCTTAGATATGAGTTTAGAATACTCACTCTTATCCCTAGAATAGCTCTTTCAAAAGCTTGTGGTGGTATGAGAGAAATATTGGATCTCCTAGATAACGGTGAGATCTGACTCAGAAGATATCTTGATGTCTTTGCCTATTCTTTGGGAGTTGGTCGAAGGAGAAACTTAAAAAAAAAAAAAAACAACAACTGCCGGATATGAAATGTTTTTCAACGTATTAGCCTTAAGAGGAAATGAAAATATTTGAAGAAAATCGGTTATGATATGTTTATGGCTTCCAAGAATCAAGAGAGTCAAATAACAAGAGGCTAGTAATATAAAATATTACAATTTTGAGCGAAAGCCTTGCCCACGAAGGTTACTTTCGTCCATTCCCCCCTCCCCCCTCAGCTACAGGATACAGATAATAATAAACACGCATTTATTACGCATTTATTATTTAAAAATAAATACGCATATAAATACATATTTTCAGGAAGCATATAGCTAAACCCTCCCAATCCCAAGAACTATTAATTTTATTTCTAAGTCTGATACAGATTCACTTGAATATTAATTAATCCAGCCTATGTATACAATCCTTTTAATCCAGTCAAAATATACGTGCATGCTCAGAAATTTTTTTTATTTGTTTTAAAGTGAAAGCTTTTTTTCCTTGATTGTTGTCTTGTAGGCTTAATTTTTAATGTAATAAACCACGAATCAAAAAATGCCGTTTGTGATCATATGTAATCATTACTAAAGAGCGACTCGAATTTCAATCTTCCTTGTCAGGATGAGATATTCTTCCAACAATAAGCTCAATTGGGAAGAATTAAGAGTCATTGAAAAATTAAGAGTAACGAACAAGAACATACATTGGACGCTTACTGAATATCCTATACAGCTCCGATAATATCAAACACCCGAATTCAGCGTGTCTAACAACAGTCAATTCAAAGTTTTATCCCTATAGGTAATCATGCTAAATGAGTAATTGAGGAACTTGAGGCAATTTCCCTCTCCCTTGGTATTTTATAGATCATGAATTTAGTGCATGTCGCTACCCTTTGCGCTTAATGTAGGACAAGGCCCAAGACAAAGAATGGCGAAGAAGAATGAACGAAACCAAAGGAAATGGTGAAGGGTCCCCTTTTTTCATTTATTATTTGCCAAAATCATTCATGGAGCAGTTTGCCATGATGATGCTGGTCTTTATGGTCACCGCATTATTTCCTACGTCAGAATACAGCTCAGTATCCCCGGATGTGGTACCAGATCGAAAAAGTAAACCATCACAATGGGGTTTTTGATAACATCATCAATAAGACGTCAAAAAGACACGAATTTCTGACTGTGATGTGTCATAAAGCATCTTAGGGGCTGAACGGATATAGCGTTTTCAAAGCTAAAGACGGTCGTGTTTATTCAATACAAGCTAATTTTACACTAACTTTTGAACTCGGATATTTTCCTAGATTCATACTAATTTTGAGTGTTAACGCTGTCTTATTAATGATTGAGATTATCTCAATTAATTTGATTTCTCAGTGTAGGTTTTGTAGAGTTAGTCATTATAGAGATGTAGGACAGATGCAATCTTATTTACAATGCTAGTTGATGGCTAAGGGCTTAACAGACGTTGCTTTTACTTCCTGCGTTTCAAAAAGCATAAACGTGCGAAGGATAATCTGGCCTTTTGATAGAGAAAATACCGCATTCTAGGCAAATTATTTTGAGTGTTTGAAACAAGAACAGTTTACGAAGACAATGTGCTTATCCACCAAGAAGCGTATTAAATGAGCTAGTAGTTATCCCCTGAAATGTTCGACAACAATGAAGAAAGCAATTTCTTTTTTAATGATTAAAAAAAACAAAGAAGGTGGATATTTAGCCAGTTAAATCATTTTCCACTGAAATCCATTTTCAGCACTGGCTGAATATATTAGTATAGGTCCATATAAAAACCAATTCCATAAAGACTCAATGGAGCTATATATTTTTTTCTGAATATGAAATATAAACAGTTGAGTTTTCTTCAATAGTATTTTAGATATAATTGAATCAGAATCTTGTCTCGAAATAAAATTTTCATTTTAAGCTTTTCTATGATTTTTAATAGGCTCCTCATCTGCAAATATCCAGTTTTAAGCTGTAGGACATATTTGAATAATTCAGGCTCTTGTTTTTCCAGAGCCATCTATGAACAGTTTTGGAAGTATAGCTCAATAGTAGACTTAATGATGATACAGAATACGTAACAAAATTCAAGTATTGCTTAAAAAGAGTTTTTACTGAAAATACTGCTACTGTTCGTAGTTCTAATTCCAGTAGTCAAAATAGTCCATCTTTAATCTTGGTGAAAGTCACGTTTGTGTTTGAGATAGAGAAAATGACAAAAAAGGGCTCTTCTATTGTGATGAAATTTAATAAAAATGAAAAGCAGTGTCTTGTTTGGTTTGTATTCATGGACTTGTGTTTAAATTCTGAAAAGGGTTAGGGTAAAAGAAAGTTGGCTAGAGCTTTAAAAATCAGCTAATTCGGGCTGGTCAATGTATAAATTGATTAACAAAAAGATTTGACTTACATTCAGGGACATAATTTTTTCTCAGATGTATATTTTTCAGAAAAGAACTTGTCTACGAACATTGAAGCCAAATTATGGTGAGGAAATGTCTTGTTTATTTTGTAGCTCTTCCGGATGGCCATCAAATTTATATTCTTCCTGAAATTAAAAATAAAAATTGTTTCAAACCGTTGTATTAATTTGTCTCTTTTTTAAAACAACAAAACAAAATCTATTTAATAAATGACCTTGGCATTGTTGTTTTTAAATAAAGATTATTTACAATACACGACCAGGGGTGAATCCAGGGGGAGGGGTCGTGCGCTACCCCTCCCCCCAACGTAGTTTAAAGTAGAGTAATTTACTTAATTAACGCAAGTTTGCGTTAATTAAACTTGCACCTAACGCAAGTTTATCGGATCAACCTATTTGCCCCCCCCCCCCCAAAAAAAAAAAATCCTGGATCCGCCCCTGTACAAGACAGTATTAAAAGATTCATATACTATCTGACCGCTTTTATACAATCTGGTCCGCTAAAACATTCATTTGCGGAACAAATTTTGGTCTTATAGTGTAGCGTAAATTTACTCTTTGGTCACGATTTTTCATTAGTTCTAAAAGAAGTAAAATTTGTATCAGTTTCATCAGGGATTTTTTTATTATTTGAAATTTGTACAAAGATTTATTAAGATGTACCTGTCAAAAGACAAAGCAACTTATTCTTTCAATACTTATAATAAAAAATAATAATAATTATTATTCTTGAATAATGATAATAACATGTTAATATTAACAAGATAATAAAAAAAAATAATAATAACAATAATATTATTTTAAATAAGGTTTAGTAATTTAAATAATAATTTTAAGAGTTAAATAATAATAACAAGGAAATATCTTTTTTACAGGCATCTCAAGCAGCATTAAAGGAGCATGCAATTTACTGTGCCTCCAAAGCAGCTCTCGATAGCATGACCAGAGTAATGGCCCTAGAGCTTGGGCCTCACAATATACGGGTAAATACTGTTAATCCAACTGTTGTTCTGACAGAACTTGGAAGGTCAGCTTGGGCTGATCCCCAAAAAGGAGGAGAAATGAAAGCAAAAATTCCCCTAGGAAGATTTGCAGGCAAGTGTCTTTTTCCCTAATTGCCTATGACTCATAATAAAATAAGATACATCATTTATGCTTGGCATGGTAGAGTGCCACTTACATAGCTCTGTTAAGATGTTCATTTTCAACGTTAAGAATACTATTGTTTTCCCTCTCTTTTCCCCAATATAGCAAGACCGTTTTCAGATAGACATTTCTGCAGTAAATAATTTTCTCATAAAAATGAAGAATGTTTTTTATTTCACTAGTCTAGCGTGCTTACACTGAAAAAAGGACTTATACTGAAAATAGCAGCTCCAACGAAAATTCTAACTAGTAAGTACTAATAGTATTAGTACTTACTAGTATACAGTATACTATTAGAACTAGACTACTTAAGTTAAATGGCTTCTAATGAAAGAGTTAAAACAATATGTACTGTTGGCTATTAGTTTTTCAGATTGCTTTTGGTTGTATATTAATAACATATTAATTTTTGTTAATTCTTGCTAACATGTATGGCTATATTCAACCCTTCGCTTTTTTTTGTTGCTATGATGAGTTTTGAGAAATAAGTAGAAAAAATAATGCAATCGAAGAAAACAGCAAAGTTTTACATACACCCTAGGGGTGTATGCGGCCATATTTGGTGAAAGGGAGGGGGATATGCGACACCATTGCTACAGCATCAACCATAATGTGCGAAAAAATTTTTGAATGGGGAAACGAACGGTACTACTCCTCTGCTATTAAAGTGTTTAGTTTAAAATGTGAATCTTGGTACAAAATTTATGTATGAAGGCTTCTAACCATAGGATTCGAGGAATCTCAGTACTGGGGTCTCGTCTATTCTCCTCTACCTTGGAGTCCCCTCCCTCCACGGAAAATTCCCCTCTTCCTGGGAGTCTCCCCCTTCCGCAGAAAATCCCCCCCTTTGATAATTTGCTCACGAAAAATTCTCCCAAGTATAAAATTGAGTATCCAAAGGGGAATTATGACAAATAAAAAGAACAAAGAAAAATGTATAATTGTACATCAGCTGTTATTAAGGAGAGGCCGTGGGTCATTGCGTAATTGGGGGATTGATGCCAGATACCTAAAAGGGCGCATTTTCAATGCCCAAATTGTCTAAATTTCCGTGACCCTTCAGAAAAATATAGGAAAGAATATGAGAGGTTGGTAGGAATTAATCACGTACATCCCTTCATTTAGACGAAGTATGAATAAGGGTGCTGCAAGATGATACCTCCCTTCTTATTGGAGAAATTGGGTTCTGGCATTTTAATCCCGAAACACCTTAAGTCTCTTTGAGCCACCATATAAGAATAGTTTTGGTTCTAGAGAATCGGAGGGGGGGGGATTGATACCTAAACCCTCTTCATTTTCGGGAATATTTCTGATTTTTGCCTTTATTATGAAAGGAAAGAATAACATTATACCTTAAAACGAGCAGAATTTATTCCGTACAGGATGGGATACATCCTTTTTACCCCTCCCCCCTCGTGGTTATAGAAACTTCGGAGGATGCTCGTTCGATCGAAAATTAAGAGCTCTAGTGTGCTTTTTAAAAGTTAAAAGGTATTGGAGAGGGACCAGGCCCTGTCCTAGAACCCTCTTTGATATCTGGCCCTTTGTAAACCCGTATGAGACATCTGATCAACTCTTCGAGGTTTGTACAGAATTGTTCAAAATATCAATAAATTTCCATCCAAGAATGGTATAACCCTCAGAGCGCATGGGATAAGGACCTTAAATTAGGCGAGCTGTCAATGTTTTATACAAATGTTTATATTGGAAAAGAGGCGGGGTCTTGTTTAGTCTTGGGAATCCATTGGCGTGAAACTTTCAGGGATTATTTTTTGGTCAAAAAGAACATCAACGTTTTGCTGTGAGAAGGGGGATGGGTTATTGACCCGGAAATGAGCCACATAATTTTTTTTCTGATCAATTTGAAACTTACAACCGTAACTTCTAATGTACAAAATTTTTTTTTAAAGGATTAATCCCTTCTCTAATAAAGGGAGCCCAAAAAGCGCTGATTTTTTCTGATTACCTTCAAACTTAAGTGAAGCTTTGGACTAGTGGAATCCCAACGCAGAAGGAAAAAAAAATTGCTTCCTCTGTAAATGCAGCCGGGCTAGAAAAAGTGTCCAAAACTCTTTTCCCTCCCATTCCAAATGGAAGGGGATATTTTGGAAACTTGGGAGGGGGATTCTATTGGAAATTGGAAGTGTTTGTGTCCTTTTAAAGGGCAACAGCTAAAAGAGGGCAATCAGACTCTCTCTCGGCTCCTTTTCTGCCATCCGGCTCTCCTATAGCCCTTATGATATCAAATCAAATTTTTAGAAATATGTTTGGTTCTAAAACTTCGAAATGTCGAATAAGTTTGCCTTTGGGGTTTGTATCACCCCTACAACCTCAACGTTAGACTTTATCTTACCCTGCTTTGAAAACTCAACCCTTAGAAATACGAAAAAACAATTAAAATAAAATAAAATGTAAAGAAATGCTATAAGATAGATATTTTACACCATATATTCTGCCTCTGTCTTAAAATTTTATAAAATATCCGAAATACCTTCTTTTTTCATTAGGTTTATTTGTCATACATTTGCTGTGGCTGCCCGATTTTCATGTGGGGGAATTTTCCACCGGGGGATTTTATGGAGGGGATCTTTCTGGATGGGGGGTGGGATAAAATCTTAATACAATCAGTACTATTGTTAGGGTTGGTCAGTACTAATGTTAGTTGTTTGTTAATCGATATTGGTTTATATTGATTTTGATAACGGGAAGTCATTTTAAATTAGTTGCATAGCAAGCTATATTTAACCCGGTACTTTAGAGGCCTCCTTCAAAATCTCATGCTCCTGGTGAACTCAGATATAGTGTTAAGATAGTGTTATCCCGTAAAAGTTGTGGAGCATTCACACTTTATTGGTAAGATGTTATAAATAAGAAAGGGATTTATTATAAGAGTTTATGCATTTTGCACTGCGGATTTCAGCACAAATACCCTTTGGTACCCACGTGCCAAGATCTACAAAGTTCTCACCTTGTTCATCCTTCAGAAACTCATACTCCTGGTGAACTGTTAAGATGGTGTCAGCCTGTAAAGACGGTGGAGTATACACACTATATTGATAAGAAATTGTAAATAAGAATGGGTTTTACCATAAGAGTTTATGCATTGTGCACTGCAGATGTCAGCACAAA
>JAQQPU010002271.1:28952-69733 GCA_029168905.1 Artemia sp. Kazakhstan ARC1039 | reverse complement strand
ATAATCCAAAGTCGTATTTATCTTGCATATTTCCAATCCCATTGTGTTTAAAGCAAAATATGACTTGAATCGTAGTACACTTGTGGAGGAGGTTGCTTATTCCAAGTTCTAATAGCTTTTTATCTGTGTCCAAACAAATTGTGGTTTTACTTAATTACTTTAAATCGTGAGGTACTTCAAGAAGGGGGAAAGCTTTTGAAACATGGAAAATGTAAAACTTTCTGCGGTAATATTACACTAGTGTTAGTGTCTCTCTCAAACATGACAGAAACGATTTAAGTGAGTTATCAAAACTTTTCAAAACATTATTAGGGTCATTCAGAGGTAGAATTTAGATAAGTGCATTTTCGGAAGTATAGCAGTTACATTTAAAATTTTAGAATTAGTAACTTACGGTCTTTAAGTGCGGTACAGCTGATACGCCATCAAAATAGATTTCACTACATATGCTTGCCATTATTCTAAGTTATATGATCTAAATGTGTTCGTTTGTAATCCTAATCACCTAATTATAAACTCAATACTGACTCTACTGACTGTTTTCAAATTTTTTAAAATCGCTGAATAATTATTTGTTAAATTATTCACGGATCCGTTGTTGTGTTTTAATTAATATTATAATTGAGAAGTCAGACCCACAGTAATCTGTTTTATCTATATCAGGGAATATTGACATATCCTACTATCATAGAGCGAATTCATTAAACTATTCATGTCTGTGACAAGGATTCCCATAAGGAAGTGAAAGTGGGTCAGCTGGCTAAGCCCCTGGGGAGACGAAGAAGTAGGCTGAAATGCGAAATTGTATAGAATTCAAGATAAATAGTGCTTAATTGGCCCGTTTTGACCTTTGAATTGCCCCAATCCCACAAAAATGTCTGCAAAATTCCCCTTAAATAATTGTCACGTTCATCTTGATATGTAAAACGGTTCTAGGCGTTTACCCCCCCCCCGGCGTTTACCCCCGGAAAATACCCCTCTCCTGAAAAAAAACCTGTGGAAAATAAGGCTTTCCAAATTTGAGAATTTTATTTGATTTTTGTTTCGTTTCTTTTGTTGGGGGAAGGAATTTTGGTACTTGTCTATTATATGCCACTCAAGGGCGCCGGTAGAAAATTTCCAGGGGGGAGACGCCAAAATAGCAGTGGTGGTTGGGTGACAGGGAAGATATTTTCAGATGTTTTTGTAGGAATAAGTTTGTTTTTAAATGCATTTAGGAAAAAACTCTCAAATAAAAAGAGCAATTAAATTGCATGTAAAATGAAACAAAATACAGTAAATTTTAAGCGACAAGGATTCCTGGCAAAGAGATCAATTTATTTAATCAAGAATATATGTAATTATTATTATATTTGATTATAAAAGAAAATCAAAATTATAGAAAGATTTTTTGCTTCCATAGATTATAACAGACGTAGCCTACACTTGTCTTTATGGAATTTCTTACGCCTTAGAATAGTTTACAGAAGGAGTAGAGATACTAAAAAATCATCCTGCCTGCATAGACGCCACGTTTTGATTTTATAACGGCCGTGTAAAACGTACCTCTTCCATACCAGGACAATTCTCCCCCTCGAACTTAAATCTCTTGTATATTCAGACATTAAAATAAAAATAGAATAGAGAAAGAAAAACGCAATTTAAACTTACTATCGAGCTGTCAAATTGGTCCTCTTTCTGTTTATTGTTTCTAGGCGTTTACAACTCTCCCTCCACCCGCCCGGCGATTATCCCCCGCGGAAAATACCCCCCCCCCCCGCGGTAAATAAGGCTTTCCAAATTTGAAATTGTATTTGAGTTTTATTTTTTTAATTTCAGTAGGGGGAAGGAGTTTTGGTACTTGTGTATTATGGGCATCTCACTCAAGTTTACGCTGTGTAAAACTCGAGAACAAAACCGGTTCCTTCGTTAGTTTTTTTTCAGCCTAGTGCGAGACAAGACAAAGACAAGTGACAGAATATAGGGGATATATATGATTTGGGCTATATATTTGCACAAAGGGGGGGGTAAGGTATTTGGATAGTTTGAAGTCAGAAAACAATTCTTTCTAGGTATATGGCCATTAAAAAATTACAGAAGAATAGCGAGGTTTCTGGAAATTTTGTTAACTAAACAAAAAAAAAAAAAAAATCCCAGTATAAAGCAAATGTAATATTTTATTTAAGTGTTTTTTTTTTCCAAGTGTTAAATGTTCGGTTTTTTTTCAACGACCAAGTATCAAGTACTATTATTAGGTTAATGTAGTGTTTCATTTCATGATGATCGCTGATCAAAGTTTATGTTATTTGTACCTTTTGTTTATGTTATTTTACTGTGTACATGGCCGTATATTTGGCTTTAAAATAGGCTTCTTTATCTATCTGTCTAATATGCAGAATAATTGCACCAAACACATTATGCATGCAGACCCGCTATACTTCCCCCCCCCTAATGTGCAAATCTATAGCCGAAATTTATTTCTAAAGTAACGAAGAAACTAGCGAAAAACCGGTGTGCTCTCGAATTTTAACACAGCGTAAGCTTGAGCGAGTGGCGCATAATACACAAGTACCAAAGTTCCTTCGCTCAACGGTATTTTTGGTAAATTTGGTATTTTTTTTTCCAGGGGTGATTGTATCAAACCGAAGGTCCAAGATTATTGGGCGGGAACTCATTCAAACGTAAATTTAAAGCTGTTTTTTAAGTTACCATACAGATTGGACCAGGAGAAAGTCTTGTTTTCTGCCATTTTAGCGCACCAAACTATGACTTTACCCCAAAGAGGACGAATTTGGAATGAATTTAAAATTCTGAGAAGCTAATTGATTTAAAATTATCAATAACTATAATTTAGGCTTCCCAGTTCCAAAAGAAGTAATGCCACACGGTGGCAGTACTGGATTCAACCAAGTTGATTCGCTTTATTTTGTAATTAAATTAGGCTACTTTTTGGTGATCTGTAATTGGGTATCTGCTATAATGAGAGGGGGTGAGTCATTGTTTAGGTGGGGGTAGGGAAGATTCCTAAAAAATTACAATTTAATGGACAAACTGCTTACTCTTCACGAGGCTTCAGATAAACGTTGTAAGATGTAGGGGGGATTAGGAATTAATTAAAATGTTTCTCTATAGAGCTAAAATGTTACATTCCCATATCTACCAGCAGAGGTGGAAAAGGCAAGGCAGGGCATCATCAGCACCGCCAGGAAATTTCTTTGGGGTGGCAAATACCGCTAGGAACTTAGATTTCAGCAGTTTTAAATGATTATATTTTTCTTTATCTTTTTATATGAAGTATTTCAATGTATGAAATGTATTTGTCGATAAGAATTATTCAGAAGTATTTGTCAGATTATTCTTTATATGAAAGGGGCTGTCTCCTCTTTTTAAGTTAAAAAATGTGTCCATTGTTTACGTATAGTATTTGTTATTGCGAAGTATGCATACATTCATCGGGTGGGGAGGGGAGGACGAATTTTCTGCTGGGAGGATTTTTTACGGGGAGAATTTCCATGGAGAGAGGAGTTTCTAGGGGGTGAACCCCCTAGAAAGGGGAAATTTTACACTGGGGGAATTTGCCAGAATTCCTATACGAAATTCCTTTATATGTCTTGCTTTTTCTTTACCGATTCAATTTTACGTGTAGAGATGTTAACTGTAACCTTCCGAGGTAAATTTTTCCCCGGATTGAATTTTTGCCAGGATTGAAATATCAGAAATTAAATATAAAAAAGATTATTTTTCAACTGAAAGTAAGGAGCAACATTGAACTTAAAACGAGCAGAAATTATTACGTATATGAAGAGGGTTATCCTCTCCTCAACAACTCGCTCTTTACACTGAAGTTTAAATTTTAGAAAAAGCAGTAACTATTTTAAAGTGCCGAAAAACTGTAGCTTCAAGAGCGATGTGTCGAGAAGGGGGCATCCCCCTCATATACGTTATAATTTCTGTTCATTTTAAGTTTTAATGTTACTCCTTACTTTCAGTTGAATAAACTGAGACAAACATTTTTCTAAAGGCAATAGAAAAAGTATGTCAACTAAAGTAAAAGTATATAAAAATGAAAAAAGTAAGTAATTACAAAGAATACACAAACAATAGCCTACTTACAAAAACTAAGACTCCCAGTATTCAGTTCTGTTGAGCGATGCTGAAGTATTGGACTAACACTATTGACAGTTTTTAGCTTGGTTATCAAACACCAAAATATTTAATACCTTAAGACTCAGTGTTTATGAAAAAGTAGCGCATTATTAAATTAGTTTCTTCAAAATATATAATTAAAACTAAGATTAGAAAAATCGAATAAACATTTTTTAAATACAATTTTTTAACATTTTTTAAAAACATTTTTTTTGTGAGACAAATGACTGAGTAGATAGGAAATATCTAATTTGAGCTATATATTTGCACATAAGGGGGGGGGGGTAAAGTATTTGGACAGTTTGAAGTCAGAAAACATTTCTTAGTTCATAATATGCAGAATATTTGTACCTAACACATTTTGCATGCAGACCCGCTATGCTTTACCCCCCCCCCATATTGTGCAAATATACAGTCCAAATTTGTTTCTAAATTAACGAAGAAACCGTTTTGTTCTCGAGTTTTACAAATCGTAAACTTGAGTGAGTGACGTATAACACACAAGTACTGGAACTTTTCATGGAGAGAGAGCCGGAGATCGTTTATTATTTAAAACGATCAGAAATGAAATTTTGAAAAACATGTTTTTTCAACTGCATCTAAGGAGCAACATCAAAACCTAAAACGAACATAAATTATTACGTATATGAAAGGGGTTGCCTCCTCCTCAAGACCTCGATCTTTACGCTAAAGTTTTTTTTCGAATTTTTAAACAAAGCTTATTATTTAAATTAAACGGCCAGTTACAGGAATCGGTCTTAAAGAATTAGGACGAAAAGTCAAAACTTCAGCCTAAAGAGCAAGGTCTTGTGGAAGGGGCAACTCCTCTCATATACGTAATAATTTTTGTTCGTTTTAAGTTTTGATGTTGCTCATTACTTTCAGTTGAATTTTTTTTTTTTTTAATTTTAATTTCTGATCATTTTTAAATAAAACCGGAAAATCCGGCTCTCTCTCCATGAAAAATTCTGGTACTTGTGTATTATACGCCACTCACTCAAGTTTATGATGTGTAAAACTCGTGAACAAACCGGTTTCTTTATTAGTTTCTTCGTTACTTTAGAAAACAAATCTGGGCTATATATTTGCACATAAGTGGGGGGGGGGGGAGATAAAGTATAGCGGGTCTGCATGCAAATGTATTAGGTACAGCTGTTCTGCACATTATGAAGTAAAAAAAAATTCCTGACTTCAAACTGTCCAAATACTTTACCCCCCCCCCCTTGTGTGCCAATATATAGCTCAAATTATGTATTTCCCGTCTATTCTGTCACTTGTCTTTGTCTTGTCTCACGCTAAGCTGAAAGAAACTAACGAAGAAACCGGTTTGTTCTCGAGTTTTACACAGCGTAAACTTGAGTGAGTGGCGTACAATATACAAGTATAAAATTTTCAAATTTGGAAAGCCTTATTTTCCACGGGGGGGGTATTTACTGGAGGGTATTTTCCGCGGGGATGGAGTATTTTCCAAAGGGATATTTTCCGCGAGGGGGGGTATTTTCCAGGGGGTAAACGCCGGTCACCATGTAAAACAACCATCTGGGTGCATACAACCCTTTCATGAAAAACGAAAGCCCGATCGTGAGGACTGAAGACCTGAATTGCCAATGACAACTACTGATGACGAAAAGAGAGGTTATGAGAGGGCGAGAGAGGATATATCCCTTTCCGTCATGAAATATATCAAATTGTATTACTGTACAAGTGTGACAAATCAAGACCTGAGCAACAACACACTGACAGAAAAAAAAAAATCCTTTCAATGTCAATCTTTCATAAGAAGAAATATTACAACACGTGTCGGAATTGGGACTGTGTGGTGGAATCAAAGCGCGCATAGCAATTGGCGACCTCTGACGTGATGTCCTAAACACCTTATATGCGTTTGTAACCATGATTATATTTGATCATTGCATGCTAGTGTGCAAATACAACTACAGTATACCCAAAGTTCGTGGTTATAGTTGAAATTGCTTTTTGCCCTACGCTAGGCCAATGGTATATTTTTATATTAAATCTCTTTTTAGGTACAATTGTGACTTGCACTATATTTACAAACTCTGCGACAATTAAGTGCCCAAACATGCATGCGATATTAGCTTAAACTAAGTAAAAAAATTCCCAAAATAAGCTCACCATAAACTCAGACTCGAGTGGCTTCGTTGACTTATCCGAATCCATCATCGCTTTTCGTTCCCTTGTTGAAGGGCTTCCAAGTGGTGGAATAGGGGGAAGAACCTTGTCAAAAGAGTTTCTTTTTGCCTTAGACTTAACTGATGCTTGAGTTATCTTGGCAGCCTCGCTATTTGGATAAGAAAAAGATGAAGTGGGGGATGGAGGAGGGGGAGAAACTCCTTCACTTGGTTTCTCACTTAACTGATAGGCTGGCAGTGTATCATAAACAGTAACTGGTAAAGACGAATTTTCACTTGAGTAAGGCTTCAGTGATGGGAGCATCAATGGCTTCCGTTTGGCATTGGTATCATATAATCCGCTATCAGAATCCGTATGTGAAACATGATATTCTAGAAGGGAGGAAATACTAGAACCATTAGACTTCATTTCTTCGTAGTTTTCAAGGGAATGAGTCTTAGAAGTATCTGTAGCGTCATCGTGTCTATGCTTTTCTTCGATTTCTGATAATTCTAAAGCTCTTATGTTTTGTTTGGGTTCTCTTCCCGTTGTAAAATCTTCGTTTTTTGGATGATCATGTTTTTCAAGATTCTCAATACTTTGGCTTTTTAATGTTGATCTATGTGACGTATTGCTAAAATCTGAGTCGACATCAATGGGAACATCAGCGTCTATATGTGGCCCAAAACTCATTTTTGTCGGGCTTTCTTCCTCAGTGTTTGAAGAATTCAAAAGATCGAAATTTGCGGTTTCAGACGACGTTTGACTGCCCTGACGTAAAAAGCAAGTCTCTGGTTCTATTAACAGCCCATTTTCGTCAGCCAGTTTTGTAACAGTAGGCCCAAGCAAATAAATTTTAGACGATTCTGGGACGTTAGTTACTGTTGTATCCGTCATCAAGTCTTTCAAGGATCTTGAAGGAACTCCCTCAGGAAGCTTTTCAAGTGGATCCCTTGACCTGTGGTTACTGGAATCACTATCTGAATCTGGCACTGGAGTAGCTGGTGTATCATAATCCGTCGTCTGTGCCAGTGGTGTATAATAACCAGAACTGGAAATTTCAGAGCTATCCGGAGATCCGTAACGACTTTCCTCCTGTTGTTCTTCTTCTTTAATTTCTTTGCTTTTACTTTTTTTCATTTTACCAAAAAGTCTTGTTAAACTCCCTGATTTTCGTTTGTCACCATCTTCAGTTTTCAGATTTTCTGATGTACAACTTGTATCATCCGTGGGTGCAAGATGTGATCGTTGCTCTTTTGATCTTTTTTGTATTTTCCTTTCTTTCCTCCCTTTTTTTGAATTCATATGGTTGCTTATAGATGGATCACTGTGTGAACTGAAAGAGAAAAAAACGTCAAACTTAACTCTTAAATATAGATTAGGTATATACATTTTTTTTCCTCGTTCTTAGGTATGGGTGGTTCATTTTCAAGCACCAGGTTCTTTCTTATGGGTAAATTTCCACGCTTGACCTCAACAAGGCTGAAATTCCTTCCGCTCTTTTTAAGTGCTTGCTTAGTATTAAGATGAATTATATTCTAAATGCAAAAAAAAACTTTAAGGCATGCGTGTACGAATAAAGGGGATCATCGGGCCAGGCCTAACCCCCCGAAACCCCAATATCGTTACCATTTCCCTTACTGTTCTGTATTTTTTTGTTTTTGGTCTTATTGTCATGTTTTTACTCCCTCCAACCCACTCTTCCGAAGTGTATTCATCCGTAAATATCTAACTGAAGTGTTTCAGTTAGTGACAGCTATGTCTAATGTCCTGAAACTGGAGGTTTCTAGCTTCAGGACCTCGTCTTTCAAATTACTTTCCTGGATTTGGCTGGCTTTAGTACTGAACATTTGAACAATACTCTCAGGGATAACAGTGGTCTTGAAGAATGTAGTCTCTTGGCTGTTTTGCAATTCCGATGTCTTTTATCTCCTTTTTAGTTCCTTAGCTTTTTTTTTAAATTGGTAAATATTTTGGCCGAACCCATTATATTATTGTTCTGAAACTAGGAATTATTTGCGAATGGTATCTGAGGCTCTTAGTAATCAACGACAGTGGGATTAATTCCCGAAAATTTAGAGGGGGGGGGGAAGTATTTTTTAGTCTCTAGGGGGGAATGTGTCATTTTTTTAATGTTTTCAATGCAAATACGAAAGAGGCATTTTTTTAATTTAGGAGGGGGGAAGCCTCTCCCCCCCCCCCTCGATCAACGTTACTGCTCAACGAGCATCTCTGTTTCTATGTTTTTTGACAGTACAGATGTGGAATTATCTTCCAGGAGGTATAAGGCTCGTAGAAGTGTTGGCCAGTTCAAGAGCAAGCTGAAACATTAGCTTCTTGGAAGTTAATAATAATCAGGATTCGATTTTATTATTGGGGGGGGATTTATGACTGAAGGTATGAATATATAGTAGGTTTTGAGTATGGAAATAACCACGACAAACAACCCAATGGGTTTTCCAGTGGCTTTTGAAATATGCAATAAAGATTGTTTTCGTTAATAACTTTATCTTATAAGTTGCGTTTAGGCATGGGATGGTAGTATTTAGAAACCATCCTCAATCAAATTGTCATCCTCAAATCCGAAGAATATTTGGAAGGAATGCTGCAATAGCGAAATTCGTGCATCATTTCATTAAGAAAATTTAGATTTTTGGATTTTCAGAGTTGCTTTCAGTTTAACTGCATCCCAGTCCTTTCCTCTTAATTATTCCGTATATGAAAGGGGCTGTCCCCTCCTCAAAGCCTCGCTCTTTACGCTAAAGTTCTTTATTGTTTTAAAAAATAAAGTTGTGTGTGAGACAGAGTCAAACTTTAGCGTAAAGACCGAGGCGTTGAGGAGGGGATAGCCCCTTTCTTACACGGAATAATTTCTGTTCGTTTTAAGTTTTAATGTCGCTCCTTACTTTCAGTTTAAAAAACTTGTTTTTTTTATTTAATATCTGATCGTTTGTTAGTTAATGCAGCTTTTATTTTGGCTCGCCGTCATTGAATAAGTAAACAAAATTTGCATAAAAATTTTACTTTTCTTTTGCTAAATGGCTGTCTCTAAATTTGGTTCTGACGTAATTTACAAATTAACTTACGTAACGAACTTCTATAGTCGTATATTTTTCTTCTGGAAAAAAATACAAAGTTGCAGATTTTTGCAGATATGAGCTTGAAACCTATGTTATAGGGTTTTCTGATACGCTGAATCTGACAGTGATTTTCATTAAAATTTTTTCACTTTTAGGGGATGTTTCCCCCCTCTTTAAAAAATCAGGTAAGTTTTCTAAGGCTCGTAGCCTTTGATGAGTAATACTAAACTTAACAAAATTTGTATATTTAGAATCAGCATTATAAGCCCATTCTGTTGATACATTTATTGACATCAAAGTTCCGTTTTTAAAAGTTTCGCTTACTATTGAGCCATATCGCTTTTTTTATTGTTTTTTTTTATTACGTTTATGTTATTACGTATATGATGGGGTTCTCCCCTTAGTCAATACCACGCTCTTTACGTTAAAAGTTAAAAAAAATTTTAATTCACACACCCCTGAATCACAAAGGCCGTTTAATTAGAATAGATACCTTTTTTGAAAGCACTAAAAAAAACTGTAGCGTAAAGAGCGAGGTATTGACTTGGGGGAGAAACCCCTCATATACGTAATAATTTCTGTTCATTTTAAGTTCTAATGTTGCTTCTTACTTTCAGTTGAAAAAACTTGTTTTTTTAATTTAATTTCTGATCGTTTTTTAAATAATGCTTGGAAATCTGGCGCCCCCTTCATAGAAATGTCCCTTACCCCAAAGAAACATCCTCCACGGAAAGATTATCCCGAGTAACCCCCTCCTCAAGCCCCCTCCCCCCCCACCAAAAAAAAATCTTCCTGAAAATGTCTGTATACTTCCCAATAACCAATACAATATGCAAGCAATGGGCAAAGTTCATAACTTGCAGCCCTTCCCCTGGGAACTGTGGGGGATTAAGTCATCGTAAAAGACATATTTATTAGATTTTCGACTATGCTAAACAAAATGGCTATCTCAAAATTTTAATTGGGTGACTTTGAGAAAAAAATGAGCGTGGGAGGGGGCCTAGTTTCCCTCCATTTTTTTGGTCACTTAAAAAGGGCACTAGAACTTTTAATTTTCGTTCAAATGAGCCCTCTTACGATATTCTAGGACCACTGGGTCAATACGATTACCCCTGGGGAAAAAAAAACAAAAAAACAAACAAATAAACACGCACCCGTGATCTTTCTTCTGGCAAAAAATGCAAAATTCCACATTTTTGTAGATAGGAGCTTGAAACCTCTACAGTAGGGTTCTCTGATACGCTGAATACGATGGTGTGAATTTCATTAAGGTTCTATAACTTTTAGGGGGTCTTTCCCCCTTTTTTCAAAAATCAGCCAAATTTTCTCAGGCGCTTAACTTTTGATGGGTAAGATTAAACTTGATGAAACTTATATATTTGAAATCAAAATTAAAATCTGATTCTTTTGATGTATCTATTGGTACCAAAATTCCGGTTTTTAGAGTTTCGGTTACCTTTGAGCCGGGTCGCTCCTTACTTACAGTTCGTTACCACGAACTGTTTGATGCTTGGATATAGCCCTAGGTTAAATATAAATATTTTGCTGATTATAATTTTTCTTTTCAAATTGGCATTGCTTGGCATTTTTAACCAACTCTTGATGTTGAGAAACAAGTAAAGAAAATAATAGCAAACCCGCAAACTTTATATTGCAACCGAAATAAGTACAAAAAAGATTAGCCTACTTAGTGTTAGCCATAAGAGTATATCCAGGCATTAGAGGGCGGGGACAGTACTAAAAATGAATATTGAAGTTGTAATTTTGGGGCCGGATTCCCCTTCTAAACTAGCTACAACAATAGTTCAGTCAATACCATCTTCTGAGCTAAACAATGCTGTAACAATTGGTTACTTCAATGCATTCAGAAAGTTTCACTTTATTAGGTTTTCGAAGTCGCTTTCATTTTAACTATACAACTCCTCCCCCTCCTAGAGGCAGGGCATCGTTCGCAGGTGGCAAGAATAATGTGAAGAAAACATTATTATACATTCCATACTCTTTGACTATCCAGATACGGACCCCCTTGCCCCCCCCCCCAATAAAAATGCTGGAGGTTCGCCCCTGCCTAGAGGTTATATACAACACAGGCCTAGGTTATACCCAAAAGTTTGCCAATTTTGTTGGTTTGTGCTATTTATTTATTCATCTTTTTTTCAATTTCACACCAACAGTTGGTTCATAATACCCAGTAATAGCAATTAAAAAAAAACAATCAGTAAACTTTTGTGTATAGCCTGGGACTATATCATGGGCGCCCATAAGGGGGACAGCCCCCCCCCCCGGAGGGGTATGTTATCGCGGTCATTATTTTTTTCTGAGTTTTCTTTTTTTTAGCATTAAAAGTGTAAATGAGCCCGGGTTCCCCCCCCCCTGGAATTCAGCTTATGGATGCCCATGGACTATATCCGGGAATTAAAGGGAGGGAAGGCTGGGATGCAGTTGAACTGGAAGCAACATTGAAAATGTAATAAATAAAAATATATTGAACGCAATAAAATACGAATTTTGTTATTGTAGTGTTTACCTTATAATTGTGTTCAGAAGAGGGGATAAACTGCAGTTCTACCAAATAGAATACATTGAATCTTAAAAACATAATAAAAAATAAAATGACTACGAAGAAGCTTAGGAATAAGTTAAGAAGTGACAATGTATTATATATGTTTAGTTTCTCCTAGGAAGGGCTAAACTTGAAAGCACTGGGCTCTGTAATGAGAAGCAGTAAAAAAAGGAATATCAGTTACCTCTATTCTAGGTACGTATACAAGGATTGGATTCTGGCGAAGTTGTGTTGATAAAGTGTCAAAATTTTGTTGAATTTATTCGAAATTATATACTAAAGATTTCGGGAGGGTGCTCTAGCCCTCTGGATGTGGACTTACCTGTGTGTACGAGAAAGGAGTCAAATATAATTGAAAATCCTTGACTTCTTGATTATGCCTAATTTTATTGATAATAATAATAAAAAAAAACAGAACATGGACGAATACAAAAATATCAGTATCTGGAGGCTCTCGTAGTCTCAGATCATGGACAATGTGAAGAAAATCTTGCCATATTTAGATTATATTTGAGGCATAACAACACCTCGTTACATCAAGTTTTTTTCAATGCTGATGTTCTTAAATATGTATTTGAACTCTTTGTCTGTCGGGCACGTATACAAGAGGGCTCACATTTTGAAAGAGATGGGTTAACGGAATAATTACGTGAAAATAAAGTAAATCTGAGGAATCGTAATATTTTTTAGATTGCTTGACCATATTGATTGTGTATATGCTTGACCAAGTGATGAAATATGAACACAGGAAGCCTTTTGAGGAGGCAGCTCTTTATGGGACACAACATTGATTTAAAACAAATGAAGGGCAAATTATATGAAAAATATAATAGGGAAAATACCAAAAGTAAAAACTCTGAGTTGGGTACGGGACGGATTCAAAGGACTCCTCTAGGTTTCGTGTCTGGCCTTAACAATTTCTGTGTCAATTGTTCAAGTCTTATTTCTTATTAGAGGTCGTATTCTTATTAGAGGAATACTAAGAGTAGAATTTATTATTTTTCCCACTCAGAGGGTCAATTCTCAATTTTGGCTTGGGTACAGTTTTCACTTACAATTTCACTCATATATCATTCAAAGAAAGCCCTCAAATCTGCCAAGCTAAAAAAAAAAAACTCCCCCTATTCCTCTAGATAAGCTTTATTGGGGATAGTGGAGTACAACGGCCACTGGATAAAACAAGGTAGTTTGTTAAATGTTTTCGATCTCTTACCAAAGGCAGTGACAAGAATTGCTACCCATTTACCATTTTCCGAAATAAATTATTTTGCTTACGTTTCTGAAAGGTTCACAAGACACTGATTAAAAAACGGAAGTATGTTTCTGTTTCAATTTTTTCGAAGCCTTACAATATGTATTCTTAGTGGATATAGGAGAAGCTACATAAAAAATAGAAGCCAAAGCTGAACACGGAGTAGAGTTACAGACACGGACCGGTCATTTCTTTCTTGATATTATCTTCACAAATCGATGTTTTTTCGAATATGTTAGTAAACAGTTCACGGGAATCCTTCCAATGCCAAGTGTAGGAAATAAAGACATTTCCCAAGTAACTTGAAACTCAAGTAATGAGTAATTTATAGACATCATCTCTTATGTAATTGGTGTTTTTCACTTGCAATTTTAAATTATCTACACATGTAAAATGGAACAGCCAAAGGGAAAATAAGACAAATAAAAAGAATTAAGGAAAAAAGAGGAAATATTCTACCTATGTTCCAAAATACATTCAGAATAAAGCAATTCGTGGTAACGAATTGTATGTAAGGAGCAACTCGGGCCAATAGTAACCAAAACTCTAAAAGGAGGAACTCTGATGACAATTAAAACATAGAAGAATTGTCTTTTTATGGTGATTCTAAATATATAAAGTTCATTAAGTTTAATGTGACATAAACGCAACGAGCGGAAAAAAATTACCTGATTTTTCAAAAATGGTGAAACACACCCAAAAAACAGGTGATCTTAATGAAAATCACTTATCACACCATTTGATTCAGCATATTAGAGGTTTCACACACTCCTAAAAAAGTAATGCCGCACGGTTTCGGATTCGTCCCTGAAAATTCACTTAGTCCATACAAGTAAAGGTACTTAGGACTGGAAGACCTGATGTACGCCTGGGGGATGATACCCAATACTTTTTTTATGAACAGGTTTTGATGACTTTCTGGAAACTTTCTTCATTTACACTATTGCTTGCTTATTTAGAATAAGGAGCTTTGTCAATTTCAAATTTGCTTGGTTCTGACCACAGTTCATATAATTATCCAGTAAGCTTATCGCAGATCATTTCTGGGCTTCGTTCTCGGTGCGAACAAAAAGCTCCTCCAACTTCTTTCTGCATTAGCGGGTTAGTCTGTTTCCGATTGTTTCCAACAAAGTGCATTATTCGTAATAGCGGGTTTCCACTTGTTTCCGATTAGATCACAGTCTGACTTGTCTACCCGTGAAAAGATCTGATGCCGCCTATGTTTCTATCTGCAAAAACGTTCTCTGGAGCACTCGCACCTTGGTCCGGGTTTTTATAATGGGTGAGATAGGGAAAGATCATACTGGATAATTATATAAACTGTGGTTCTGACTAAGAGTTTGACTCCTTTTTATGTGAATTAAATTTAAAAAAAAATGCCCTTTAAAGGTACTTTAGACGAAAAAACTTTGCTATGTAAGCCTGGTGGACGCGTTCTCGACCGCAAAGGGTGAACTGGTATCCTGTAATACAGTTGTCGGCAGGGGAGTCACGTAAGGGGGGAGGAGGATGTCCCTCCCCCACTGTTTTTGGTCAGTCGGATAAAAATTTGGGTCAATAAAGAAGTAATGGTGCGGAGCGCAACTATTTAACTGATTATTTTTATTTTTTTTATTAGGGCAATCGAGCTCATAGAAATATATGACAAAAGTCAATGAAAGAAGATCAGTCTCTGTCGGAAAAGAACAAAAAATGAAGTAATTTTAATAGAAATATCAACCAAACTAGTCTGTAAAAATGCTGTCTACATTTTGAATAGAAGTAGAATATTTCCAATTCCTTCTTTTCTTCATTATTTTCATTGTTCATACTTTCTCTTTGGCTGCTAAATTTTGCGTGTGGGAGGAGTTGCACGCGGGAGGGATTACGCCTAGCACTGACAACTAAGATTTTGGTAGTTTTTTCAAGGGGATGGGGGGATAAGCCTAGCACTGAAAATTTAGATTTTGGTATTCTTTAGACAACTGAACTCTGACAAAGTTTTTGAAGCCAATTTGACTCAAGTATACGTCTGTTAGATCTTTTCCTTTTTTTCAGGCTGGTAAGCATGATCCACCACTATCACGATCATTGCATAGATTGAATACATCAGTATTGCTCTTTCGGATCATTAACATCCAAAAAGGCGCCAATAGAAACTGGACCACAATTCTGAAATTCGAACCACCAGTCTCATGAAGTTTTGTTTTTTGGGTAATTCAAACATTTTTTTTATTTTTCTTTGTCAATTCTTTATATTTTCTAAAGGTACCTTGCTTTCAGATAGAATGAGAGCGTGGCTTTTTATAGATATACTAGTTTAGACAGTTTGTTTGCGTCATTTGTGACTTGGACGCTCTGAGTAAACAGGCACATGCAGAAGATGGGACAGTTAGAAGAATTTGCTTGATTGAATCGTCAAAATTACTCCAATGGTGTTATTTATGAGCGTGTAAGTAAGTTAATTCAAATATTAGCAGGTATTCACATAAAGATGAATAGGGTAGGCAATCCCGGGCTTATCAAACGCTTCGTGATAACGAACGGTAAGTAAGGAGCGACATGGCTCAATAGTAACCGAAACTCTAAAAAACGGAATTTTGGTATCAATAAATATATCATAAGAATCGGCTTATTATGCTGATTCCAAATAATTCAGCTCAAAGCCTATGAATCTGAGAAAATTTGCACGATTTTCGAAAAAGGAGGTAAATACGCCCTAAAAGTCAAAGAATCTGCTAAAACCTCACCATCAGATTCAGCGTATCAGAGAACCCTACTGTAGAGGGTTGCTCTGATACCTGCTCCTACCTGCAAAAATGTGTAATTTTGTATTTTTTGTCAAAAGAAGGATCACGGATACGTGTTTATTTGTTTTTTTCTTTTCCCCAGTGGTGACCGTATCCAACAGTCCTATAACACCGGGAGAGGGATTATTTGAAAGGAAAGTCTAATGCTCTTTTTAAGTTACCAAAAAGATTGGAGGGCAACTAGTCCTCCAGAGATAGTTCATGTGCTTTTTTATATATTCATCTACATGAGTAGCACAATCTGCATACATTTTATTACTTCAGATATTTTAACAGTTATTTTTAAGACATTAAAGACATCATTTAAAAATTTCAATGTTTTGAGTGAACATATTCGCTTGACTTCAGTTAATTAGCGGAATTACATCGTATACGGAAACGCAGCGTATTTGTCTAAAATGTGGTGAGAATGATTTTGGGCTGGGTCATTTCCTCCTGCGATGCCGGCGGCTTTCTCATATAAGGGGGGAGGTTTTGAAAGAGGGTAATGATTGGCTACTTCGGGGGATTTTGAGTTCGGATTCACCACAAACGGTAGTAGGTGTGGTGAATTTTGCATTGAAGGGTATGAGTGTTGATTAAGAGGATAGTGATTTTAGTATGTATTCATTTTATTTATCCTTTTTCTTTTCTTTTTGTTTTGTATATGGCTGTAAAAAAGCTTTAATAATACATTATTATTATTATATCTGCCAAACTTTATTTACACTATTAACTCGAGTGCATAGAGATTGGTCATTATAATACTCTTACTGAATTTGAGCTATCTACATAATTGATTCTAGTAAATTAACCTTTTTGTCTATGTACTATCCTTTGAGAAAACTTATTTGAATTTGATTAACACTTCTTAGGTAGCGTTTCCTTGTTTCAGACTACTTTAGCACACATTTTAGCAAGTAAAGTTGTCATAGGTAATTAAGCACATTAATAGGATATGTTCTGTTCTCCTATGCAATATAATATATTTATTTTACTTGATTAACACTTTCTTAGGTTGCACTGCTCATTAACTAACTTCGCCTTCTGATTATTCATATAATATTATTTGGTTTAATCCTAATAATCTCCCCAAGATATTCTTGCATTGTAAATCATTTTGATATTTGAGAAGCTTATCTGCTTAAAAGCAGATAAGTTTATCATAGGGCTATCACAGTTGTGATTAGTGATATCACAGGATACATCTTACCATTTCTTGTAACTTACAGCAGTCAATAAAGGGTATTAACAGTATTATAAGACCCTATAGTTAATTTAAATGCCTAACAAACTGACTATCCTGGTTTTAATTATTGTCAAAAAGAAATAATATAATTCAAACTATTAATTCGAGTAGATAGATATTATCATGGAATTAGTAAATACTATTTATTGGACTTGATCAATGCATTCTTAGTATATATTTCCTTGCTTAGGACTACTCATTGCTTGCAATATACCAAGTTAGATGGTAAGTAGATTTGAACCATGGGCGTAGGGAGGGAGGACAGCTGCCCCCCCCCTAGACCTTCAAATTTACATTAGATATGGCTGAAAAAGCAGATGGTTTGGAAAAAGCAGTTGATAAAACTCCATCACACTATCGACTGCCCCCCCCCCTAGACAATATGCTGCCTACGTCCATGATTTGAATATAACATGTTTCAATTTGTTTGCTAAGTCTTACTAGAATTATTGTTCTGTAAGTTTAGTACAACTTGTTTTTTCCTAACTAAATTTTAATAACACAAGTATTTCTTCTTCATTCAACATGTTTTAATGCAACTAGTTTTTTTTGCTAATAAATTTTTGCAGTAGTTTGTTTTGGCCAACTAGCTTCTAATTCAAGATTTTTGTTATTGTTGACAAATTTTTAACACATTATTTTTAATAACTAAATTTGAATACAACTTGTTTGTTTCCTGTTCACTTAATACTAATACAACTTTTGTTTTTATTAACTAAGTTTTAATCCAACCTTTTTTTGCTAACTAAAATTTTTTTTGTTTTTCGCTAACTAAATCTTAATACAACTTTTTTTTTTTTTTTGCTAACTAAAGTTTAAGAAAACTTGTTTTGGTTCACAAAGTTTTGATACAATTTGTTTTTTTTTTGCTGAATTTTAATATAGCTTGTTTAATGCTCACTGTTTTTAATGTAATTTTTAACATTATCATAAGACATCTACCGTTAGTTCAAAATATTTACATCATTGCTTATCCCAGTTTTAATACTCTTTTCAAATAAAATAGTCGTTGCAATTGCATCCCAGTCTCCCTCTAATGGGACTTGATAATAACCGTATGCTATATCTAAAAGACTTCGCTGATTTTGTTCCTTTGAATGGATTTTATGAATCAAATTTGAATTTTATAGTAGATAAGAGCTAAGCGAGGGCGTGTCTAGGATTTTTGTTCGGGGGGATATTTTTTCGGAAGGGTTACAAAAAAAAACTTTAAAAACGCATAAAAATTTATTCATTATAAGTTTTACGAGTCGGACAAAAAATGGGAGGACTTTCAAACTCCGTAACCCCCTTCCTGTATACGGCTTTGGAAGTAAGACTAAAAAATAATGCAAACCCACAGAATCATCGAGGTTCAATATGTAGTTTGGGAGGCTAGGATGTATTTCAAATGAAAGCAACTCGGAAAACTCATTAAATAGCAATGTGTTGCCTGTAACGAAGTAAGAATTTTGTTGTTAAAGCCGTTAGTTCAAAACAGGAGAAAAACTAAACTGTCTATGGTATGAAAAGGATATCAGATAAAACAAAATGTAATTTACTATTTGATTCCTTATTCAATGTTCTCTCGAAATTAATAATCACTGTTATTGTAATTGCATCCCCGTTGGACCTAATTGGGTCATATATAACGCTAAGCTGTATAAACTTTTCAAATGGTAGATGTTTTTTTTTTCAAATCGTTTTTATTTCATATTTTGGCTATGGTTGATGAATAAGTATAAAAATTAATGCAAAGTCACAAAATAAGATATGTTTTGTATATAGCTTGTGGCACTGGGATGCAGTTAAACTATAAGCAACTCTATAAAAAAAGTGAAAAGAAATTTTCTAGATGCATTCAGGAGCATAGCTCCAGCATTTTATTTGGGGGGGGGGGGAAGAGGGGTTCACATCCGGAGAATTAAGGGATATGGGTTGTATAATTATTTTTTCTCCAAATTATTGGGGGGCAACTGCCCCCCCCCCCAAATACGACGCCACGGGATGTACTGAGGCTAAAATGTTGTTATTATAGTATTGATGCTCAAAAGAAAGGATAAGGTAGATTTAATTAGTCTATGGTATAGGACGACAATGAGGAAAAAAGGAGCTTACCACTACCATTATAATTTTATCCCGGTTTCTCCACGCCCGTAATTGGGCCAGATATAACCACAAGTCATGATAAATCGCCTTTTTTTAAAGCGGATTTATTTTGAATTGTGGACGAATGGTTGATGAAAAATAAACACTAAAAACAGCACAAGGGTTTACACCCTTTAAACTGCAATTGTCGAAACCTTATACAGGAAAATTATAACCCACCTCTTAGAACAACAAGAAATAATATTTTTTTTTGCATGGGCAGCAGCGATATGTCCTTTATTTCATCGTTGCTATCGTGGCACTGAAACACGGCTAATTCTATTATCTTTTTTTTATAAATTAGACTCGATAAAGCCATCATAGACTACCATATGGTACCCTAAAAGGGCAATTTGGGTGACATTTTTGGAATAGAAAAGCCGGGCCAGACACATGGACTTCATAGAGACCTAATTATGGGCTCATTTCTAAATAAATTTTCTTATAAATTCCACTTAATAAGACAATCATAAAGTGCCATATGACACCCACAACGTGCACTTTTGTTGAAAAAAAAACAAACACACAAATCAGTATGTTTTAAATATAGTCTATTATGTTTTAAATATGTATTTCATCTTCCGCTTATATATGCCTATGTCAGCTTATTTAGAGGATTCCAAGCCATAAATGGCTAGTCCTGTAGGCAAAATTAGTATATCTATAAAAAAATTCCATGCTTCATTCAGTGGCGGATTCAGGGGGCGAGGGGGCGCGTCCTGGATCCGCACCTGGCTTCATACTATCTGAAAGCAACGGACCATTGGAAAATATAAAGAACTCGCAGGGAAAAGTAAGAAAAGCTTCGTTTATTTACAAAAAAAATGATAAAGAAACTCATGTCATTGGCGGTTCGATTTTAAGGCTTGTGGTCCAGTTTTAATTTTGGTGGGTTTGAAGCCATTCCGGTGGTACTAATGTTCCAAATCAGTGATACTGATGTGTTACACGAGGTGTCAACTCAAGAAAATATGGGGGGGGGACAAAATATATTTTTCAAGTGGCCCTTTCTTCAAGAAAAGGAAATCTAGACGAGGGGCTTCTTGGTATTTTGGAAAGTAGCTGAGTGTAGTGAATGAATCCAGTACCTAAGATATGTTCTGGGAAGGTGTTGCCAAGTTCCTATCTGTACCCTTCCTTATTTCTAGGGTCTAGAAAATTGAACATATGACATGCCTATACTTATCACAATTTTGAAATGCTTTGCCCTAATTTCGGCTCTTTAGTCTCTTTTTCATTGGATCTACTTTTTGGAAATTCAATTTTTACTATTCCGGTTTTATTTTAAGCCATATCAATGTTGTTTCTTTTTAATTCAAGAAATAAATTTACAAATCTTTAAAACCTTATAAACCTGGATCGGGCAAAATTATTAGGCTCAAAACCTTGTTCTTGTAGGCTACCTCATTTCAGCAGTAGATTTATTTCTCTAGGTTCCCTTTTATAACACTAAGATTTTAAAAGATTACCAATGGTCAGTGTTCGTTGGAGGGGGGGGGTGGAGATAAACCCTTCAAAATATATTTCCCAGAGGATCATTGTGGCTCCGGATTCATTAGGAGCATGGGCGCCCATAAGCTGAATTCCAGGGGGGGGAACCTCATCTAATTGGCACTTTTAACGCTATATAATAGAAAACTCAGAACAAAAAAAAAAAAATAAGGCCGCATCCTTCCGCCGGGGGGGGGGGGGGAGCCCCCTCCTCCCCCCCCCCCCCATATGGGCGCCCATGATTACGAGTCCTCTAACCCAACTACATTCCTAGGTCAACAAGAACCCCTAATCTAGAATTCTACCACGAATGACATAAAAATTTACGAAATTAAGGATAAATTGCGAACATCTTAAGATTTAGGGGATTGACGAGCTTTACAAGAATGAGCTAAATCGAATCGTATATGTCGAAACTTCTATCCCAGTCACTAAAGAGGATAATAAATGGCTAAATTGCATGCATGAAAAAATGTTTTCTATATTCTAAAAAGTATTAGACCCGCTCCCGCCAAATGTTACCGGTTTGCACTTTTTGGTCTTCTAGATGGAAAAGGTAGCCCCCCCCCCAAGTATCCTCTATATACAATTTTTTCTATTTAACAATGTGTTACAAAGAGCAAAAAAAAACTTTCTGCGATGAAACGTAGAAAGAATTTGCCGAGAAACAACTTCCTACTAGAATTTTACCTCATTCACCTGAGTTTTATTTTAAATTTAGGGCTCCTCGAATCACCCCTATGCCCTCTCCCAAAATAATAAATTCGTATGTACCTGCCTGTGGTAGTGTGAGTAATCCCAGCAGTAATAAACCGTTATATCCAAGTAGTTTTACCTTTAGACAACTGCCTATCTAAAAGAAGGGAAAAACTAAATACTGCGTTTCATTGAAACGAAGAATATGATACACAATTTGGATTATAGCGTTCGTTGCATCATACCGTATGACTAACTAAGTTTGTGAAAACTTCCTTTTTATTAAACTTTGAAAAGAGATTTTCCAAACAAGACATTTTTCTGCCCTTTTGTTACAACCTCATCAGCATACAATGCCTCGTTTAGATCAAGAGGGCACAACGCACGATTAATTAGACTTTACGTTAAAACTCTTGACTTAGGGTGATATTGTCCCACATTCTTCGAGGCTTATTCAGCCCTTAAAAATGTCACTGTTGGCTGGATAAGCAATATTATGTGCCACCGCGGCAAGTGCCTGTATTGACACTTGCTACTGTACACAGCTCATTGCTAGGGGAGGAGGGTTCAGGAAAACATAGAAAATGGGTTAAATGCATGGAACACACAAGAAATTATGAGAAAACTGGAAAAATGTTCAAGGTTTCGCGGCAAGGATACGCCTCCTCCCTATTTCTGCTTACACGTCTCTGCCACAGAGCATCACAATAATAATTTTTATTTTTTATATCTTAATTTCTGTTTCTAGATTGCAATTTGATTGCCACACAATTTTTCAAATGTTTAGGCAACCCTTTGGGTATGCTTTATTTTTTTTTTTCTTTTTTTTTGCATTACCACAAAGCAGGAAGTCTAAATAATTTTGAAATCTGGGTAATGCAGGGATTTTCAATATGTCCAGTACCTAGGGCGTTTCAATCATCCATAGTTCTTAGGTCCAATCCTCCTTTGACAATCCCCCCCTTCATCCACAACTCCCACATATAAACATGTTGCACTTGCACCTTTTTCGACGATCGAACATTCAAGAATTATTTAGTGAATGGTCATTGATCTTTAACTGTTAATTAAATTTTAAAAACAAGTTTTTTCAACTGAAAGTAAGCAACATTAAAATTCAAAACGAACAAAAAATATTCCATATATTAGGGGGTTGTTCCCTTCTAAATACCTCGCTCTTCACGCTAAAGTTTATGAAGTACTTTAAAAAAGTATCGTATTTTGGCTATTGAAACACAAGGGCCGAGTCGTTTTTAAAGAATTGGGGCAAAAAGTCAAACTTTATCGTAAATAGCGAGGTATCTAGAAACAGAAAACCCCCCTTATACATGGAATAATTTACGTTCGATATAAGTTTTAATGTTGCTCCTTACTTTCAATTGAAAAAACTTGTTCTCTTATTTACTTTCTGATTGATTTTCAACTAATGCCAGGAAATCCGTCTCCTTCTCCATGGAAATTCTCTCCTCACACGAAAAAATCTTCCACACAAAATCCCCCAGACAATTTCTTCCTCAGAAAAAATACCCGCCCCCCCCCCAGAAAATTTATTCCGGACGATAACGCCTGAAAAATTTTCCTTTGCATACTTTCATTTGAAAAAACTTCGATTTCTGATTGTTTTTCAAATCATGCCGGAAATCTCTCGTCCGTGGAAATGTTTTCCTGGACCCCCCAGTGGAAAAGTCCACCACGGAGAATTTCTATCGCGGAAGATCTCTCCCCCCCCCCCACGTATGAAAAAATCCAACTCCGCTGAAAGTTGACCCCGGAAGATCTCCACATATAAAATTGTGTCGGAAAAGCGAAAAGAAGACAAATAAAGATAATTTTCTTTATAGGAAGTCTGCCAAATTACAAATGTAAAAATTTTCCCTGGAAAGTTTACCCCTTCCAGGGGCAAACCCCCAACTGAGAAATTTACCTGTGGAAGGTCCTTGCGAAGTGAAAATCCCCCTCCCCCACGAAAAATGTCTATATACTTCTCAAATACTATGCATAAACCATGGTAAATTTCATCCATCCCTTTCCCCAGTGGCTCTGGGGGGAGGGTGTCTCTGATACAATGAATTTGATGGTGCGACTGTCATTGAGATCCCTTGATTTTTGGGGGTCTTTCTCCCCTTTTTTGAAAATCAGGTGAATTTTCTCAGGCTCATAGCTTTTAACGGGTGGCAGTAAACTTAATTGATTGTATATATTTGGAATCGTCACAAAAATCCAATTCTGTTTATATATCTATTGATATAAAAATTCTGTTTTTAGAGTTTCGGTTACCATCAAGCTTAGTCAGTTTAATTAAAGTTTACAAAATTACTTAGAGTTCGTTACCACGAACTGTTTGATCATTCAAAACTGTTAAGATCACAGTATCACTGTTCTGATTCAGAATAAACTAAACAATCTTTTTTTCAGTATTCGTGGAAAGTTACATTTTTTACATATACAATGCCAAGATTGTCAAATATAAATAATCAATATAACTTAATCTCACTTTAAAATGTAGTAAGTTTCCGGGATATGGGTTAAACACCTTTATAGAGTCCCTCCCCCCTGAGATTCTTATGTTTTTCTCATGCGTTTATTCAACTCCTTCGCAGGAAAAAAAAACTATGACACCGCCCCCTATGAATCGAATATCAGCCGATAGAAAAAATGCAACTTTGCAATGGCAAAAAGAATAACACTGTCCAGTAAGAGAAAAAAATATCATTTTTAGCATTGACCGTTGGGGGCGAACGCAAAATTAACACACAAAACTGATATCAATGTTAAAATGGTCTTGTCACTTGCTTTATATAACCTTCTTCCCCAATCTTGACGAATCCCTTCCACTCTCTTATAATGTAAATATGTCTTCCAAACGGAGCCGGTGTGTAAAGGCCCATTAGAGGGCTCAACCAGATTAGTGAAGGACAAACTCCTCTGGTCTTCTCCAGCAATTATGCTATTGAGTTGAATACACAGAAACTTTTTCGGTCGTATACTATAGGGTACACTTTCTCGAACGTTTTCAAACCAAAAACTTTTTGCTTTTCATGTTATGTGTTGAACAAAAAAATAGTCAAACAAAATTCTGATATAAAAAATGTTTTAATCTAAACAATGAAAAAAAGTTCCCTCGTTACGTAAATTTTCGAATAAAACATTCCTACTGGCCCCTTTCAATTCATAATAAGATTTTACTATAGACCCTTTAGGCTTAGGAGGGCAACTAGCATTCCTTTTTGCATTCGATTGGTTTGGGTAGACACCCCCCTCCTCCCCTGTTGGTTTGCTTGGTGCTTTTAGGAGGAAAAAAACTGACGTTAAAATCACTAGATAATACCATAGCAAATTAAAAGAAGAATTGAAATAGCCCCTTAATTTCAGACCTTAAGAATTTGTTTATCTCTCACTAAAGACCATTTTATTTGTGATTAGTTATCCTGAAGTTGGACTCTCCTTGTGAACTTACAACTATATAATTCTTTGTTCATTATATTCAATATAGCTCTATCTAATGGATTCATATTCGGGCTTTAAGTTTCATCCAAGTTTTATCCATAAGTTTTATCCTGTCTTAACTTACGCAAATAAAAAAAAATCCCTTTAATTTCACATTTGACTGCGTTTTCAGGACTTCTCGTTTTGAAGACTCAATTTCATTGATTGGAGAAGGATGTTTGGCCATTTTTTATTTATGTATTTTGGGTGTTTTAATTAGTATTTTGGTAAAATTATATTTTAGGGGCCTTGACAATCTTGGAGAGGAGTTGAGCTTGGTGAATGAAACCCTCAGGAATGCATCAAGACATTAATGATCTCCTAGAAAGGTATTTTGAAGCACATATCTCCACTCCTTCTTGCTCTTATGATTGAAATTGAAATAACCCATAAATGTCAATTTTGCTACCTTGCCTCAGAAATAAGCAGAGCTGATTGAACTGAGATTTATATAGTTTTAAATATAAGTTTAAAAGGGCTGTACATGGCTTACGTTATGATATTTTAATATCTTGGATAAGAGTTATGAATAATATCGCAACAGCTATTATGATGTTGGTTATACTTGACAATACACATAATTCTGTTTCGACGACAGGAATTCGCTTATAGTAATATTTTTTTTTTTTTTAGTCTATTTAATATAATTAATTAATTTAGTTTATTTATTGTAATTTTTTCTATAGTTTCTATTTTATTTATATTTTCTTTTCTTCTCCTTCATATGTGAGTAAGTGATCATTTTAAATTTTCTTTTGTTTTTTATCTTTGAGTATGTAATTCATATGTCTTCCCTCTTTGTACAGGCCAATGAGCCTTTGAGGGATTTATAACATCTAATATTGCATGTGTATTTAATGAAGAATAAAACTTATCTTATCTATCTTATCTATGACCTTTTACAATCTGTGTGCTGTAAACGTAAAATCCAAAATGGATCTTCTGTTCAAATGAGGCACAAGAAAATTGTTTTAAGCCTCATTCGTTTGTCACTACAAATTTTGTAAGGTTTTAAAGCACTGTCAATCTATTTTTAAATTTAGGAAAAAACCCTAGATGTGGCTTAAAATTCTAGTGAAAAATTCTAAAGAAATTGCATTTCAAAACCTAAAGCCAATGAAAAGAGATCAGCAGCCCGAAATAAAAATTTTTTTGTAGAATTTAGATATAGCTGTCATCAGGGGCGGATCCAGGATTTTTTTTTGGGGGGGGGGGGGCAAAATAGGTTGATCCGAAAAAAAATTAGGGGGGCACAAAACAGGTTGATCCGATAAACTTGCTTTAGGAACAAGTTTTTGTTAACACAAAGTTGAGTTAATTAAGTAAATAGCACTACTTTAGGCTAGGGGGGGCTCGCTCCCCTCTAGATCCGCCACTATATAATGCTAAGCTGTATAAAACATTTCAAATTGTTGAAAATTCAAAACTTTTCAAATGGCATATGATTTTTTTTTCAAATTTTTTTTTAAAGGGATCAGAAGCTCAAAATTAAAATTTTTTTCAGAATTTAGATATAGCCGTCATGTATGCAATTTGTCCAAGCCATAGAAATAAGAGAAGGGTTGACATAGTAGCTTAGTAATTCCTTTCATGAGTATATTTTTGGCCCTGGATTCGTTCCTGAATGTTTCATTTGCCTGACTCAACTACTTTTTAAAATAGCAAGAAGCCCCTAGGATTGAACCAGTATAGTGAACATTTTAACCTACCTCGATATCACTAAGCGAAAAACTGGTAATTTTAGATCTTTGTAGAACCAGTAAAACTGGGATTCAAGTCATTCAACCCTTAAAAAGTCCATTACAAAACGATGTTGAATGTAGACCCCGAAGCCGCGCCGAAAAGTCGGCAGCGCGCCGCCGAAAAAAAAATGGCGGCGCGCCGCCGAGCTTGCATCAGCGCGCTGACGCCGCCGCTGATTCTATCGGCGGCGGCGTCACTAATACGCCGCCATTTTTTTTTTTGTTTTTTTTCTCTCTTTTTTGGTTATCGATATCGACCTCCGGGCTTCAACCGTCATCCCGGCTAATCTGTTTGTTAAAAATAAATACTGTCATCTTGGGCTCGCCATGTATATCGGTTCATAGGAAGGAGAAGAAGGAATTTTTCTTGAAACAAAAATTCTACCTTCCACTTTAAAATTCTGTTCATTTTTCTTTCTGATTTTTCGGATGAAAAGAGGTAGGTAAAAGAGCATTAGGCAATTCAGGATGTTGTCATAGGCAGCGCAATCGAACTGTCTAAGTAAAGAACAATGTTGGCACAATGTATTATTTATTTTTTTTTGTTTTTTTTTTCATACCAGGACAATTCGTATCGAAGGAGTTGTAGAAACTTCAAAAAGGGCTCATTCGATTGGAAAATGGGAATAACTAGTGCCCTTTTTAATAGTCGAAAGTGATTGGAAGGCAGCTAACACCCCTTCCACGCCCACCGTTTCCCCAAACACATCCAATCAAAATTTTAAGATAGCCATTTTGTTCAGAGTAACTGATTTCCAGAGAGAAAATATGTTTTTTGAGGAGGTTACTCCCCCACAACCCTTAGGGCAAGGGTTTTGTAGTTATGCCCTGGAGGTATATAAGAACGATGTTGGCACAATGTATTATTTGTTATTTTTTCTTTTAGACCAGGGCACTTCATATCGAAGAAGTTGTCGTAGAAACTTCGAAAAGGGCTCATTCAATTAGAGATTGGAGTGGCTTGTGTCCTTTTTAATAGTCGAAAATGATTGGAAGGCAACTAACACCCCTTCCACGCCCACCATTTCCCGAAACAAATACAATCAAAATTTTGAGATAGCCATTTTGTTTAACGTAGTTGAAAGTTCTGGAAATTAGGTATTAGAGAATGACAACCACCCTCACAGCCCTTAGGGTAAGGGTTGTAATTTATGCCCTGGGGACATATACGGTGTTTATAGAAAGCGTTGTCGTAGAAACTCAAAAAGGGATCATTAGTTTGGAAATCGAAAAACCTAGTGCCCTTATTAAATAATCGAAATTGATTGGAAGGCTTGCCCTTCATATATGAAGGGCTGCCCCTTCTCAACTCCTCACTCTTCACACTGAAGTTTTTTTGGAACTAAAAGACCTTCTTATTGTTCTAATTAAATAACCCCTGTCAGGAGTCGTTATTAAAGAATTAAGACAAAATTTGAACTTTATCGTAAACAACGAGGTGTCGAGGAGGGGCAACCCCCTTCATATACATAATAACTTCTGTTCGTTTTAATTTTCAATGTTTTTCTTTACTTTGAGTTGAAAAAACTTGTTTTTCAAACTTAATTTCCGATAGTTTTTTAATAATGCCGAAGAAATCTGGGTCGTCCTCTACAGAAAAATCCCGCTTCCCATAGAAAAAATCATCTGGACATTATAATCCCAGTAACAATTTACCACTAACAATTACCCTTAACATCTCACGTACAATTGAGTCGGCAAATAAAAGAAAAGTAAGGCAAATAAAAAGAATTCTGTTCGGTTGAGCCCTCTCCCGACGTTCTAGGACGATTGGTTCGATACGATTACGTCTGGAAAAAACGATAACAAATAAACACGCATCCGTGATCTTTCTTCTAGAAAAAAATACGAAATTCCACATTTTTGATATAGGAGCTTGAAACCTCTACAGTATGGTTCTCTGATAAGCTGAATCTGATGGTGTGATCTTTGGCTTTTAACAGTGGCGTAATTTCGTCAGAATCCTGAGAGGGGAGGGGGGAAGTTGAAGACAAATTTCCCAAATCAATTGAAAATGACAGTGACAAAATGAAAAATGAGCCATATAGTACCATAAAAGCAAAGATATACCAAAGCAAACTGAACTGTTTCTCTGGATGCTTGAATTATGCAGACTTTTCTTAGTTTTGGCAAGATTTTTTGCAGAAACTAAATTTCAGCTGGGGGGTGGAACTGGGGTCTCGAGTGGAAAGTTTCCCCTCTTCCCCTGTCCTATAGCAAATTACGCCCTTGGCTTTTAAGAGGTGTTCCCCCTCTTTAGCAGGCAAATTTTCTCAGGCTCTTAGCCTTTGATGGGTAATATTAAACTTAATGAATCTTGTATATTTGGAATCAGCATAAAAAGCCAATTCTTTTGATATATCTATTGATTCAAAATTCCGTTTTTAGATTTTCGGTTATTATTGAGCCACGTTGCTTCTTACTTACAGTTCGTTACCATGAACTGTTTGATTCCAAACATATAGAACTTATTAAGTTTAATGTTATCCATCAAAAGCTACAAGCTTGAGAAAATTTACCTGAATTTTGAAAAGGGGGAAAACACCTAAAAAAAAGTCCCGCGATCTTAATGAAAATCACACGATCTGGCCCAGCATATCAGAGAATTCTAATGTAGTGGTTTCAAGCTCCTATCTACAAAGCTGTAGAATTTTGTATGTTTGTTATTTTGTAATGTTTTTGCCAGAAGAACGAACGCAGATACATGTTTATTTGTTTTTCTTTGACTGTTTTTTCCTGATGCAACGCAATTTGTCCATTGTTCACATATGGTATTTATTGGGAAATATACGGAATTTTTTTGGAGAGGAATTTTCTGCAGGGGGAGAGGTGGATTTTCACAGGGATAATTTTCTATGGGGAGGAAATTTCCTGGCATTATTTGAAAAATACGTCAGAAATTACATTTAAAAAAATATATTTATTTCAACCAAAAGTTAGAAGCAACATTAAAACTTAAACGAATAGAACTACTCTATATATAAGGGTGGCTATCTCTTCCTCAACCCTTTCTCTTTACGCTAAAGCTTGGTTTTTTGTCATAATTCTTTAAGAACTGTTGTTGAGGAAGGGTCAGCTCCCCTTGCATATGGAATAATTTCTGTTTGTTTCAAGTTTTAATGTGGCTCCTTACTTTCAGTTGAAAAAACTTGTTTTTTGGTACTTTTGTACTTACTATCTGTAACACACTCGCTATATTGTATAGGGAAGCTGCTTAAGAAACTAGTCAAACGGGTTTCTTTCAACGGACAATTCCTATGCTGAGGATTGTAAACCGTGGTTTGTCATTGCGTTTACCACATTTAAACTTTACCTAGGTTAGGTTACATATTTAATATATGCTATGCTTTACCCCCCCCCCACCCCCCTCATGTGCAAATATATAGCCAAAATTTGTTTCTAACTATTATATTTATTTCCTATTTTGTTTTATTTCATTAGCATTAACCACTTCACTTTTCGCGTGTTACACACACCGTAGTACACAAGTACCGTTTTTTTAGTTAACCTATCTCAGAGCTGTTCTCGTTTCAAAGCTTAGCTTTGTTCACAAATTTTTCACGATTGCCTAATCCTTTGAACTGGTTTTTCATTTAGTGTGTCGCAATCATATTAAAATTATGTGTTTACCGTTCAGGGGGCAATAAAAAGCTTCTTCCAGGCATTTTTCTCTATTCCACTGGATACTATCGCTATGCTCAGACAAGAGTGACTGACAAATTAATGAACTTAAAAGGGGTGTCTTATCTTGCCCTCTTAACTTGACAACAAGAATTGACCTGAAAGCCAACATTGTAAATCCCGGTAAATCCAACGTTGGTTGGCGAAATCATTAACATTAGATGGCGTATATACCGCAGTAATCTGACCAAGTATTAGGATTTGTTACCGTGGTAATACAAGAATAGAATTAATCTCTAGCGCAATGGCTTAAACAGGAGGTTTTAACGGGTTTAGAAAAGAAAATATTAGCTAAGTCAAAATTTTGCACTAATAATAAAAAGAAGAATCTTTTCACTTCAGCAATTTGCAAAATAAACGCTGTTAGAATATTCAAAGGTACAAAAGATTAGAATGTATGCTATCTACGGATAAAGAAAAAGAAGAAAAATAAAGAAAAAGACTGTGAACGGCCAAGAAGAAGGTGCAAAACACTATTATTGGCTCAAAAGCCTCAAAGTCCTTTTCAGTTTTTCACTTTCTCATGGAATTAGTTTGTCGTACCCAACGGCTTTTAAATTTCAAGAGCAAGCTCCTGAAAGAGGCTTTCTTTATAATATATCTCATTATTTTGGAATTCAGAAACTATAGAGTTATACTTTACTTTCTGTATACTTGTACAAAACTATACCTCTAATATAGGTATATTCTATATACCTCTAAGCTCAGTTTTAGGTCCGATCTACGAATTTTCCGATAGCTTTCTTTGGCTTATTGTATCCAATTCTTTGAAAGGGGAAAGCAATGATTTTCTTCTAGGAATTGCTTTTATGTGTTCTGATCGTATTGTTTTTCTTGATTAAAAAACACGTGTTTGCAGTTTTAAGTTTGGTTACTGCGTGAAGTATGCAAAAGAGCCTGCTTGAGCTACTTTTGAGTCCTCTGCTTTCAGGGCTAGACTCCAGACTAATCCGTTTTGTTTTATTCCTAGATGTCCGTAGAGATTTTTGACTCTTTAATACATAAAAAACAAGTTTTTCAAAGAAAAGTAAAGAGCCATCTTAAAACTTAAGACAACTAAAAAAAATAATCAAGTTGACTAACAAGAACTATTGAAAATAAATTGAATGTTTAATATATAATGATATCAATTCCTTGAAATATCAGCAATTTGAATTTTTTCTTAACAACTCTTTAATGTTGTCAAACAGTTCGTGGTAACGAACTGTAAGTAAGGAGCGACCCGGCTCAATAGTAACCAAAACTCTAAAAAAACGGAATTTTGATGCCAGTAGATACATCAAAAGAATTGGATTTTTATGCTGATTTCAAATATATAAGTTAAGTCTTACCCATCAAAAGTTGCGAGCCCGAGTATATTGCCTTGCTTTCGAAAAAAGGGGGAAACACTCCCTAAAAACATAGAATCTGAATGAAAACCACGCCATCAGATTCAGCGTATAAAGAGAACCGTACAGTAGAGGTTTCAAGCTCCTGTCTGCAGAAATGTGGAATTTTGTATTTTTTTTTTTTTGTCAGAAGAAAGATCACGAATGCGTGTTTATTTGTTTTTTTGTTTGTTTATTCTTTTTTCCCAGGGATGATCGTATCGACCCAGTGGTCCTACAATATCGCGAGAGGGCTCATTCGAACTGAAATTAAAATTATAGTGTCCTTTTTAAGTGATCAAAAATTGGAGGGTAACTAGGCCCCCTCCCACGTTCAATTTTTTCACAAAGTCACCCTATCAAAATTTTGAGGTGGCCATTTTGTTCAGCATAGTCGAAAAATCTAACAACTATGTCTTGAAGGATGACTTAATCCCCCACAGTCCCCGGGGGAAGGGCTGCAAGTTTTGAACTTTGCCCATTGTTTACATATAGCATTGGTTATTGGGAAGTATACAAACGTTTTCAGGGGAAATTTTTTCTAGTGGGGGATCGGGGGAGAAGGTTATGTGCAAGGATTTTTCCAAAGAGGAATTTTTCATGGGGGAAGGAAATTTTTCATGAAGGGGGCGCCGGATTCCCTGTAGTATCTAAAAAAGATCAAAAGTTAAATAAAAAAAAATGCAAGTTTCTTTCAACTGAAAGTAAGGAGAAACATTACAACTTCAAACGAACAAAAATTATTATGTATATGAGGGGGTTCGCCTCCTCGCCAATACCTCGCTCTTCACGCTGAAGTTTTTTTAGTACTTTCAAAAGAGCAATTTATTCTAATTAAACACTTTGTGATTCATGGGTTGTTCTTAAAGATTTGGAACAAAATTCGAACTTTAGCCTAAAGAGCGAGATTTTGACGAGGGGGTGAACCCCCTCATATACGTAATAATTTCTGTTCGTTTTAAGTTTTAATGTTGCTCATTACTTTCAGTTGAAAAAACTTGTTTCTTTTATTTAATCTATAGTCAAGAGCCAAAAGCTTCAATGTTTTTTAGAGCCATTTCATATGGCAGGGATGGTGGTAGACACTTAAGAGGGGATTATTCGATTGAAAATTAGAAGTTTTAGTGCCCTTTTAAGAGTCATGAGTGGTCGGAGTGCAACCAGTCCCCTTCCATTCCCTTTTTAGCTGCCCTCTCCCAGATCCAATAAAAATTTTGAGATAGCTATGTTGTTTGAAAACTATGCCTTCAGCGATAACATTACCCTCCTGCAGCCACTGGGGCAAGGGCTGTAAGTTATGCAATCTATTCACTGTTGATATATAGTGTTTGTTTTTGGGAAATAAGGACATGTTTGATTCTGAGTCTCAGAAATGGCTAAGATTTCAGAAATGGCCATGATTATTAAGCTCAAAATTCCAGGGGATGTTGAGGGGGGTGTCTAACTAAATCAAAAGACCCTATGTACATTCAGGTGCTCAAAAGGGCGTACTTGTAATATCTCAGGAATTGCTCAGTCTTATACCTATTTTTGCCCGATTATGTTGACATTAATTCCTTCTTCTTTTAGAAACTGCTTTCTATGATTCAGGATTTATAAAAAAAAAAACATTGTTCAGGAGACAAGCTGCTTGGTATCGAAACCATTCCTTGACTTAGAATTACTTTGCTTTCTTTCATCACATGTGCTTCTTTGCTCACATGTGCTTCTTTCATTTTTCCTCAGTTGGTGATCCTCCTATGAACCTTAAATATTTCCTATTTTTGGTCTCTTATAAATCTTTTTACAAGCCTCCTTCCTCAAATAACATTTAAATCCCGATCACTTCATCTTAATATCAAATTGTAATCCTTTAGTTGCGTGTCATATTTTTTTGTATCCTCTAGATCAGTTGTTGATTTTTTTTTTTTTTTTCAGTGAGTCTTTTCTTTTCAGAAATATCTTATACTTTTTAACTTTCCATCAAGTTTACAACCTTTGGATTAGCTGTGCCAATATGGAATTTTAAAACCAGGTTCAACCTCCGAACAATACATTGCTTCCAGTTAAATTCTTGAAAAAAGAGGTACTGAACCAGTTGTAAAAGTAAGTAGTTACTGTTTCCTCTCAACTTTGACTAGCCTAACGCGTTGCCATATTTCTCTAAAAGAATTTGGTATTTTTATTTCAATACAAGCCGTTATTTTGTTGGCCTTAATTATTATCCGAATCGGGTAATGATAGTGGGTCAGAAACGGGCTTAAAATCGTTTTTTGTGAATTAAGGAATTAGTCCCGCCCTAGGGTTTTGTTAAATGGTAAAAGACACTTTGATGGATCAACCCTTACGATGTTTTTAGTTCTTCCTAATCCAAAGATGTTACATGTCAGCAGAGGCGTCGCGTATGGGGGGGGGGGGCACCCTCTCCAGTGTTTTTGGCTACTCGGCCAAATAAATGGTTCAGTAAAATTAATTATCGGATAAAGAAAGACCATGGAAATACTGACATGACAACTACCGAAATCTCGATCTTGATCGGTTAACGCAGCAGTTTTATGGACTCGTGAAGTGATTTTTACGAATAATGCCACAATTTTCCACTCGGTTAAATAAAGAACATGAAAATACTGACATGACATACACCGAAATCTCAATCTTGGTCTGTAAGTCAGTGGTTTTACCAACTCGTGCTTTGATTTTACGGCTGGCTTCAAGAACATAAAAAAAACTGACATGACATCTTCTAAAATTCCGATCTCAGCCGGCAAATGCAGCGGTTGTACTGACAGGGGAGAATGGGCGAAAATCTTATTTGGTAGCAACTATTACCAGCTACTTGCAAGGTCGCAAGGTTGCTGTCACGTTTAATAACAGGCTAGGTGGTTTGTAGATTATTAGTTGTGGGTGGTAAAGAGAGTGATGCCCATCCAAGGGATCCAAATGTCATTTTCGAACTTTGCAAAGTTACGTGAGTTGGATGATTGATCTCAAGTGCAAGGGAATAGATTAATGAAAAGAATTAGATATATGACATGAATATATTCGACAAAGACTATCGTAAACAGATCAATGCTATTTTTCACAGAAACAGCAAGCCTAAATGAGTTTTAGCTGCCGAGCAGGTTGTTTGTGGCTCGTTTGTCATATAAGCAACCAAAAGACTGAAATTGGTCGTGTATTACTGCCGAAAATTTCTAGAAGCCTTGGAAAAGGAAGGCGTAAGCGAAGATGTGCTTATGTTTCAAAGATATGATTATGCGAGCAATATGTCTGGTATTCGACAGAGTGTCCAGGGACGCATATGAACCGATCAGGGAAGATAAGTACGCTAAATTCGATTCATGTCTCATAGAGAGAATCTCATTGTGGAATACACCTACAGTAGCACCGCCATTGTCCAAAAAATGCTTGAAATCTTCCAGGAACTCTGCGTCTTCATTACGGGTGGAATGAAACAAGTTATTTCTTACAAACGAGCAGTTGAGAGTGTTGAATCGATAGTGAGCCTTAAGACTCTGTCAATGACAAGATGGACGTCCAGGTCAGAGAGTTTGACAGCGCTGTGGACCAGCTTTGACACTATTGTCAAAGTTCTCAAAGAGCTAATAGAACAGAACGAGCACAAGTTAATAAAAGGAAAAGGCCCAGTTGTGCGCCGTCACATGACCTGCTTTGATTTTATTCTGATATTAATATTTATACGTCAAGGCATGTTCAAGACGATTTCTTTTAAAGAAAAGCTTCAGACTAAACAGCCTGATCTGGTGATTGTAAACAAAAGACTCAGGGCGACATGCGGCATCTTATATGCTCTCCTTCAAGACCGATCAGACAGAGAGGGGGATTGAGTCATCAAAAGCAGCAGTGAAAAAAAGCTGGTTTAATAGCCAAAGATAGGTTCTAACTTAAACAACATCCTAGGTGCTCACCTGCTAGGTATTCAGAGGTAATTTCTAATTCTGGAGGCAACCCGATGGACGACTGAAAACTTTTCTATGCTAAGGAACTCTGCAGCGTCCTCAAAGCCCTAGCGAACGGCTTGGACGATGTAATCATTAATAAATCCTCTTTCCTGAAGTCTGTGTACCGAAGTTTACGGGACAAAATGGACGACAGTTATGAAAACCTTTCCGAAGTCACGAAGAAGTTTCCGGGAAAACACTTAGATCCCGCGGAACTCATGTTAGAGCTATTGGAGAGGACTCAGGTCGAAGGTTATAAAGTCATTGATTGCACCATCTTTAAGACCCTACTCCATGAAATTTATGCAGTGAAATTGTATTCCCGACTCTCTGGTCAGTTTACCAGTAGATTGTGATAGCATCGCCAAGTTTGGCCATGGTGAAAAGAAGTTTCAGTAAACTGAAACTGGTTGTGTCACGTTTACGTACAACGACGGACGATGACTGTCTCGATCACTTCGTCATGATGTGCTGAGAGACTGCCAAACCTAGGCGTTTGACTCTATAACTGAAGTTTTGTAGTTGCATTTTCTTCATCCTATAATTTTTTTTTTATTCCACTACATATAAAATATTGGAAATCGATGCAAAAAGGATAAAAGAATATAATTTTAAATTAAAGAAGAAAACTTTAAAAATAAATGTTGGTAATTTTTGAAATTACCTGTCCAGTTGGCTGCAGCAATTGGCGAATCATATTGCGGTGATTTATGTACGTTTTAAGTATGACTTCATCATTTATTTTCATTTCTGTTCGTTTTTGGTTGTATTTATCCATTCATGGCGATTTCTATTTGTCTTAAGCTTGAAGTATATAAAGAAAAACTTGAACTGCAACCATTCGTTTTTGTTTTTGACAAAAGAAAGGATTCAAAAATTTGGTGTAATTGCTAATTTAAGATGCCCATTTATAAAATTTGGTTTGTTTATTTTCGCTAGGCCAAGGCCAGTAAGTGATAGTTGCACAAAAGTAAGTAAAAACCCTTCTGTAAGGACGGAATTCAGGTTGCAGCCTCAATCAACCGAAATTCTGGGTGTGACCATTATTTATATAGTTTATTCGTTAGCATTTGAACTATTTTGGCTAATTTTTTAAATTTAATAGTATCTTACGCTTTTGATAAGTAATAAGGTAAAGTTCAGTAAAGTTTGGTATTCGTATATTAAATGTACAATTAATTTCAGTATAGACAACTTGCATTTGCAATATCTAACATTTCCTGTTTTTTTTTCTATTACGTTAATTCTATTCTTACTTTTCTATTCGTTATTTTTTTCTATTTTATTTTCTCGGTTTGTTGAATTAAGTATTCTTTTTTCAGGCATGTTGAAGGAGCTTTTCCGCACTGAAATTCCATCATGCTTTGGAACAATTTCAAGAATCATTTTGCCCTTGTTTATTGCAATATTTATTGGTTCTTTGGCATTTTTTGATCGGTTCGCTCGCGAACAGTCCTTTCTTACTATGGCCTCTGTTTACTACGTAATTGTACAAATATATGGAAACTGGATTCAGATTTGGTGTCATAGAACAAAAGAAAAACATGTATTATCGAGAATGAATATAAAATGCCAATTTTTTCAGTGCAACAAATGCCAAAGTATCCATGGACCTTTAATGCATTTCTGCCCTCTATGTAACATGTGTAGCTTTAAATATGACAAACACTGCTTGTTTGTTGGCAATTGTGTAGGTTTTAAGAATCGTATTTACTTCATATCTTTCTGTAGTTACGCATCAATAGGTTCATTATATGCCTTAGTTGTGTATTACAATTATTATCGTACTGAATATCCTTATAACACTGTTTCAGTTTATTCTATATTGCTCCCTGTTGCATTTTGTCAGTTTATAATTGGTAATGTAGATTATGTCACTTTTCTTTTTAGTTTTTTGTTCTACTTTTTGGTTGTAGTTATTGGATTCACTGCAGTACTTGTCATTTGGCAAATATCAGCATTTCGTAGATTTAATAAGAAAGTTTTGGAGAAAAAAGGGGAAGTGAAATTCAGTACTTTCCTTGTTTTTGAGCCGAAATATGATATGTGGAATTTTATTTTCCCCTTTGCTGGGGACATTCTTCGAATGAAGAAGAGGAAGAATGTATTACCCGCTCCGTGAAAAATATTTATTCTCGAATTTTGTACCTCTTTTAACGAGTGTTATTTTTTTTATTAGACTTTATATTTCTAAGCGGAAAGAAAACACTTACTGCCTCGCTGCGTGAATAAAAGTTGTCAAAGAATCCGATATGATATTTTACTAAAAATGTATATCTGAAATTCATCAGGAATGAAGGCTCAAAAAAGAGCAACGACAATGTTCATGATAAGGAAGAAAGGTATAAATGAGGAAATGGCCATCAAACTTAATTTCATAAAGGTTTTTATTGGGGTTCGTCCTCTGGATAATAGGCTTATTAGAGTAGCCAAAAGATAGGATTTAAAATAACCTGTCCCATAGCTAGTCAAGTTCTAGTGTTTATCGTTTTCTTTTGTTCTTTTTTGTTATTTGTCGTGGAGAGTGATTATTGATATTTAAGTGTGCGTATAAAATCACGTGCTCTATTGTAATTTTCTTACTTCAGAATTGGGAAAACAACAATAAGTAGATTAATGGAAAGACTGATTAAAACAGAAAGCCAATTACGAAGTTTCTCGTGGTATTTCCATTCTTTATTGTTTTCTGTTTTTTTGGCAATTCTTTTTTTTAGAGGGATTTCAAATTGTTTTTTCGCAACATACTATGATGTGATACCAATATGCTGGATATGTTACCACGATAAATTTTCTTTCTTTTTCAGTATTATTGCTAAACCTCAGCTACGAGTTGTGTACTAAAGACTGATGTATTTTTATACGGTTGTGTCTTAGGGTATACTTTTCTTTTGCCCTTTTCACTCTTAATAACAACTTAATGTTACAACAAATTGCGGGCTACAATTTCTCTCTCCAATAACGTTTACTCTTACGTTCTATGAGGAACTGTGCCGTTTGCAAATGCTGTGCCTTTTGATTTTGAGATGCAAAATTGCCGTTTGCATCTCAAAATCAAAAATCTGTTTGGCACATCGTAAAAGAAAACAAATCTTGCAGACCTCCAGTTTATCTTTATCTTTTTTTAGTTTATGTTTCTTATAGCCTTTCTTATATCTTTCTTAGTTTGTCTTTTTTAGTTTATATTTATCTTTCTTTATCTTCATCTTTTTTTTAGTTTATATTTATATTTCTTTATCTTCATCTTTTTTACTTCATCTTTCTTATATCTTTCTTAGTTTATCTTTTTTAGTTTATATTCAACTTTCTTTATCTTTATCTTTTTTAGTTTATCTTTCTTATATCCTATAAAAAATCAATCTTTTGTCTGTTTTACTTTAATCAGCCGTCCAAATATTCTTATATTGTCATTTAATTTAGCCGTTTGGTTTTTATCCTAAAAGTAAAAAGCAAAAATAAATTCGGATTGCCTTCTTTTTGCTCATTAGCAATTTTGCCCGTCCAGAAGGAAAGAAACAAGAGCCAGTGTACGGGTAAATTTGCTTTCTAATTTAGTTAGAAAGAGAAAATGAATTTATACCTCTCCAGGAAATTAATCGGCTTTCATCAAACTCGTGTTTCCATGAATTCTATTTTCTATATTTAAATCATTAAATTTTGAACAATCAACATACTTTCGTTGTTTCAATATGCAAAGAATTATCATCAATATTTTCTTCTTTTAAACTTATTCCTTTCAAATGGATAATAAATTATTATGCGAATCATTGTTATAATTGCCAAATTACTTCAGGAATTACTAACTATCGCTTTAAAAGACTTCTTTAAGCATCAATTTACTATTCTTTTGAATAAAGTGGAATTGAAAGCAAAAAGAGGAAAAAGCAAAAGCGTCTATTTAAAATAGTAACATTAATTGAAAGTCGCAAATTTTTTTATTCTAATAATTTTTTTTGCTTTCCTGTAAGTTTAATTAGTTGCTGTTTTTTTCTGTGTTATTTTTTTACGGTATAAAAAATTAAAATACACTTGTAGAAGTACTTATTGATTTCAGTAAAATGCGTCACTAGTATTTAGGGTATTTTAGGGGCATACCCCACTCTTATTTATGGTAAATTTCATTAATTTTATGCTTAGGGGATCCAATCATAATCATAAAGAAATTCTTTCACGAAGATGCGCACAAGCTTTTGAGAGACAGTTTTTGGCCAAGGTTCGTGGCAGTAAAGCAGCCGAGCCAACTGGCGGTAGCCTAAAGCCTATTAGATTTTTTATTGACTTGTTTGCAATTTCTAATTTTGATTGATATTTGGAGACAGGTACCTAACCCCCAAGGATTGGCCACTTACCTTAACAGTCTAGGCACCAGCAGGCTGCAAAGTCTCATAGCTCAGGGAGTCCGTGTCTTTTGAAACTTTAAAGATGGCTAGTGCTTCGACTGAAAGAAGAAAGTGCTCTAGAATTTGTTGGAGGATGTCTGCTTGACCCTAGCTGTATACCCATCAAATTTCAAGCTGATTTGGGTACTTTCCCGTGGAATCTAGGTGGCGTTCAAAAGCGGCGTACGCCTCTGAAACTCTGTCCCCATGCCTCATTCCGCAAAAGTTTGAAATGGATCCGACCCCTTTCGTGCAAAAGATGGAGATGTTGCCTCTGATTCTTTAAATAGTCATTTTTCACTTCCCATTAGAATAAGGTACATGTCCGTAACTTTCAAACCTATTAGAGAAAGAAAAAAACCTGTCTACTTTTTTTCTGACACGTTGACAGTGAGGAATATTGTTGAAGTAGTTGCAGCCGAAAACTGTGCCTCCACTTATGCGGGTTGGAAATCTTTATATGACTCTGATTCAAGCAAAATGCATCATGCATAACTGTTTGCTAAAACCGGGCAGTTGGGCATGTTGGTGAGGCAACTTCTCTACTTTGGCTCTACATTCATGTAAATTTAAAATCTTTGCATTGTTTTGGTTTGAAAAAGGTACAATGTACCTACTCTATATAGAATAGAATTTCATTTTAAAATTTCTTTCACAGCATGTTTGCCGAATTTAAATCTTACGTCCAAAAAAAAGCTGATATA
>JAQQPU010002271.1:14021-28552 GCA_029168905.1 Artemia sp. Kazakhstan ARC1039 | reverse complement strand
TACAAAACTCGGAACAAAACTCTTCCGATATATTTCATGTTTAACAGGATTGGGAGTCAGTTTGGGGATTTTTTGGGATTTTATACGGGACGGTCTGTTGCGGCCGGGAAGGTAGGGCTCGGGGATGATGGAACGTAATCGAGGAACAGACAGGGTCTTGGTACCGAAACGAAAGCATAGGAGTTTCCTTCCCTCCGACAACGTGGTGAGCTTGAACTTACCTAGTTGATAATGATATGGAACCTCCCCTTCACCATTTATGATTCTAAGTGCTCGTTTTTGGACATTTTCAATCTTATAAATATGCTCTGAAGAAAGACCAAAATGCCACACTGGACACAGCAAACTCCAGTTTGCTGTGTCCAAAAAAAGGGGGATGATCTCAAAGAATTAACTGTCATAACTGACAATTTATTAGCGTTAACTTTCATCATTGACAAAGAAGCCTCCTTTGTGACATCGTCAAGTAATGTCATAATTGAGCTTTTAATATTTCGTCGACAAACCTCAAGTGCAGACAGGTCGTCCACATGCTTCCATCGCTCTGTGTGGTCAGTCACGAGGCTTTTAACCATTATAAGAAATAAAATGGGACCCATAGAGTTCCCTGGGGTACCCCACAAAAGATAGGAAGGGGATCGAAATAAACATTTTTATATTTAAGCACTTGAAAACGAATTGTTAAAAAGGAGGCAACAATTTTAACTAGAAAGGGACTCACTTGAAACTCCGTCCGCAGTTTATTTAAGAGGATATTGTGGTCAATTAGGTTGAACGCTTCCTGGAGATCAATTAATAAAAGATTGAACCAAGTATCAGGGTTTTCAAGTTTTTTAAGAACAGTGTCAAGAAGACTAACAAGATAGTGTGAAGTAAGCGTCTCCTTCAGGTTTCCAAATTGTTGTAAGTCAATAAGTTCAAGAATCTCTGCCTTTAACCAATTAGCTAAGAAACCCTCATACATTTTTGAAAAAACTGGGGTTATGGTGATTGATCGAATTCCAGTAAAATCCTTCACGCCTGCCTTCTTTTGGATTGCAATAATATAGCCTAGCTTCCCACACGACGGGTAACATCCGGAATTACTAATATCATTAAAATTACTTACAAGGGGTGTTGATAGTTCATCAGGGAATGCTTTTATTAGATCAATTGGGATATCAATAGGACAAATACTAGTTTTTTTCAGTTTCTGTATTTTTTCTATTATTTGCTTCGCCAAAATTTCCGGGATTTTATCTTTTGGAGTTTCAGGGATTAGCTGATTTTCTGAGAGAGGGGGAACGTTTGCACAATGCTATCTAGGTGTTTATTAAGCTCATTTGCTGTCTGTTCAGGCGGTTCATCCAGAAGAAAATCAAGGTTCTTGCACGACCGACCCCCTATTTCTTTCATTTTCTTATACCATTGTTAAGGTTTGCTCTGTTTTAAGTAATTTAATTTATTCTTACCATAACGCAAAGCTGCACGACGTATTTCCTTCTTAATTTGTTTACGGAGGGTAAAGGCATTCTCTTTCTTTCCAAGGCGAAGTTTTAGTTTCAAATGGATTAGTCCTTTTATTTTTTCATAAATATAAGGTTTATCTGAGGAGCATACCTTCTTGGTAACCTCTGGGAAACAATTTTGGTAATTTGTCATTAATTTTGTTTGAAACCAACTAGCTTTGAATTAAGATTTTCACACGACAAAACATCAACCCAACTCTCAGATGTAATCCAAAATCAAAAAGAACTTGACTTGTTATTGGGCGGTCCGAAAATTCAGAAATTGAGTAATTTGTTTTGAAACTAGCAGTGGTTTCAAAAGTAGCATAAAATAATAGCTACCACCGAAGGGGGGGGAAGGGTATTTGGAATATTGTAGAAGGTTTTAAGGTTGGTGCAAATAACATCCAAACAGGTTCCATCTTTTGTAGTAAGAAAATCAACAATTTGCTTAAGCTTCTGATAATTACACAGATAATTAAGACTTAGTTCGTTCGCGTCTCATGCTGTTAAGATGCCGGCATTTGGATACTTTGTCATCACAAAGTCAAGACTTGCTTTTAGCCTGTCATGAAAATTACGAAGAGAACAAGCATTCTGTCCGGGTGAAAAATAAAAAGAACAACTTATTAAATTAGTGTAAGGCCGCGGCAGGCATTTGGGCTTTGTAGATATCCAAATGATTTTATCGCAATCACCTAGACCTGGTACATGGATAAGGGTAGGAGAAAGGCAATCCTTTGCGAAAATCATTACTCCTCCTCCTTTTTTCCCAGTGGGTGGTCAACCGGGCGTAACTTTATAAACTCCTGAAAACCGGCCATTTTAAGGAGATCTGGATTTTGTGCCTGGACTTCACTAACTGCAATTTCATCAATCTGCTTCTATTTTGCTGTTGCTTCTAACTCAACTAACTTTTCAAAATTTAAACTCTGTTGCTAAATAGCCACCAGGGGTGTGCTGGAAGGACCATCAATGACATTTACTCCTCCAATAAAACAGATCGGAAACCCTTGCATGGTATAAGTTTAAACAAGGTGTTCAACGTTTAGGACCAGGGTTGCCACCCCTAATGTTTTATCACTATTTCTAGTGATTTTCTATAATGCTCAAAGAAAAAATCAGCACATAAATCACTAGATTATTGAAGGAAATTACTAAATCAACCAAAAAATCACTAAAATCTAGTGATTTTTATTTTCAACGGGTGGCAACCCAATAGGACTGAACCTAGACAAGACTAGCCAATGCAATGACAGCCAATTGCTGCATTTAAGGCCCTTGGTCTTGGGGCCCCTTGGATTGTTTCCCCATTGAAGACACGTTCTTGGGGCTTTAAATCATTCTGATTGAAATTGTCATGCCAGAATTTTGATATGATGGGAAAAACGGTTTGGAAAAATGGATTTGAGGTTTTATAAGTTTCATTTACCTCAATTTCTGCATAAATCATGTAAATTTTTGCCAATAACTAAATCACGGCATTTAATATATTTACATCATTATGGTAGTTGGTGTATATGGTAGTTGGTTCGTTCAGACATCTAATGTCCGCTCTATTTTCGATGTAAATACTTCGTTTCGGTATTTTATCACTAGTTTGCCCTTTTTTTTACACTGGTCGAAGTAACCCCAATCAGGCACTTATGTACAAAAATATTTCGGGGGGGGGGGTAAATTTCTGAAATGGAAAAGGCATGCGAGTTAAAGGGAAATATAAACAAAGGTGAAAATAAATGGTGATGTTTTTGGAGAAATGACAAAAAAAAAACCATCTGGATGTCATTGTTCGCCTTATGACTGACCCTGTTTATGCGTTATCTTTCCCATAGCAAACAGTTCTCTTTAGCGCTATGGTTTAAAGAGGGCTGGCAAAAGGTGAGGCTGTTTTGATGTGATTCATCAAAACCTTGTATACCTATTCTTGTTAAGTAATCCAATAGTTTCACATTTAAGCTCTTCTAGAGATGAAGTTTACACAAGGAGATAGACACCGGCAGGGGGCAATTGCCCCCCCCCCTCGGGGAAAGAAAAGTATAAAAATGTATAAACAAGGTCCTGGTAGCAATACAACCCCCAACACAGAGAAAAATTCTTGGCAGCACTCATGTACTTGGCATTGTCACATTTTAACTTAGTGTTCATTTTTACTGTGAGGATAATTGATGCTATAGTTTTATTTCAAATTTCAAAAATAATCCCGAAATTCTTAAAAAGCAGCGGAATATGACTATTTGAAGAGGAGGTTTCCCTTTAACTATATTGTATCGAGGGAAAATTCTATGAACTTCCAGTGAAATATCATCTTTGAAACTTCATGCATTGCAAAATATTTATAAAAATATTCCATAGCCTGCTTCCTATAATATATGGGATTTGACATTATTCGTCTTTTTCCTTTGGAGTTATACGCTAATTTTTCTTTGCACAGATTAATTTATAATTTAGATACTTCTCAATTTATGTTTTACCCGACTTTGGAAAAGAAACACAATTCTATAAACAGTTTATTTTCTAGGTATAAATTCATTAATTTCACCGGCCTTAAATTCAACATAAATGCATAGGCCATTTAAAGTGCTTTGAGCGTATTGATCCCTGATGAGTTGCCCAGTACCACGAATTATGTTGTGAAAAGGGTTCTCAACGACAAGCGCTAGCCCATCGCCATTGCTCTCATTAAACGTTGAAACCTCATTTTAATTTCGGGTCTGAAAAACGTTGCATTACGAAATAATTTAGTAGTTTGTCCAAGGAGTTGAAATGGCTTACAATTGTAAGTGGCTTAAAATGCGATTTTCAAAATAAGGGCTTCACTAGTTCAGGGATAAAATAGGATTTACTCGTTAATAGTAAAGGCATATCTCAAACAGAAACTATCTGAGGTTATTAACAAAATAAACTTATCTCAAGTAAGCGGAAAATAGCTTCAAAATGCTATTATCCCAAAAATCAAGTTTCATAATAATAGCCATATAATTGTTTAACTTGCTTTATACTGGTCGCACAAAGGTGTCGACACTAATTAACCCCATGCAGCTCAACCCTATATAATTCAACATTGTTCTCTTTTATATTTAGTTGTATACTTTATTTATTCTGCTAAAGAGTTCTTCATCAAAGAGTATGATTAAACTTAAAATGGTTAAATTTAGAGACAATATTTCTAAATATGACATTGATAAATGCTATGCTTTGTATTATGATGGATTTAGTGCTAATATAAAAAGCTTCTTTTCAAGCTATCTTATATTTTTGTTCAAAGGGTAGTTGTCAAAAGTCGGGTTTGGAGGGGTTCGAACTAGTTTTTCAATAGGATGGAGGGGGGATGAATTCATCAAAACAGCAAAAGACATGTTTCTTAAAGGAAGTATAGAGGTGAACAAATTATGAGCTTTCAGGGTGGGTGGACCTTGGCTTCATTTCCAGGGGGGAGTTGAATTGCAGCAGAGGTTGATTTATGCGGGTGATTCTGTGGGAATTTGAGTTGTGTGTTTATGGATTCGTTTAAGTTTTAATTATGAAGGACTCTTCGTGCAAAGCTTAGGGGAAATGCGACTAGGTTTTTTAAGAAGTTTTTTTTCAGGCTAGGTGGCATTTTTCTCAAAAGTTCCATCGATTCACATAACAATGAGACAAACCACAAATCATTCTTGCACGATTGGGATTCGCTCGACTTTATTAGGATAAAAATAAGATGAACAATAATTTTTTAAGTGGCATAATCAAGGGTGAGAAAATCTAGGGATTCTATACATGGAGAGAATTAGTTAAAGTTACTGGCATAATATCAATAGCATGTAATTTGGGCCATTGTATAGCCAGGCGATTTCACAGTTTCACAAAAATGCCTGTAAAATACCGTTAGTTGAGAACTAGATCAACCTAAAACGGTTGTAAAATGTTAAATATAAAATGGTCGGATTTAAATATATTGAGGGATCTTATAAAACATAATTTATTTATATAATAGCTGGTTTTAAGGCACTGGGGTTTTCAGTCATCGCCCGGGGGGGTTTCCATTCTTCTTGTTCTTGTTTTCCTTTTCAGAGTACAAATCCAAGTCTTTTACAAACCAGCAAAGAACCAAATCACATAAAGTTCCCAGTAAAAATATACCTGAAATGATATAGATTGATTAGAATCAAGTTTTGCCGACTTCTTCTTGTTCCAATATAAGATTGAGCTAAATCACATTCCTCAATCACTACTATGACTACTAGTAGTAATAGCTCACTGCAGTTTCAAGCCACCTGATGCCAGCACAGCTGCGCACGCTCCTATTCTACCCGAAGCTTTTCAAATCTTGAGGGCTAATAATTTCCTGATAAAATGTAATTTAGGCATATAAGAAAAAAAGGTCTTCTTTATTTGGAGGGGACCCTCTAAACTATCTATACAGCTGCAGTAAAAAAGAGGTTTGATCAATTTTGAGACTCAAGGTGAATGAAAGTACACTTCATTTTCCAATAGAAAAAATACTATTCTAGACGAAATTTTCAGTAAGGTTTAAATGTTTAATGGAAAGAAATTTAAAATTTAAGAGCTTTTGATCGCAAGTTATTCAAGGTAAGAACTTAATACAATCTACACATTTCCACTGTACTAGAAAAAAATGGACAAGTCCATTTTTGGAAGATTTTCAGGTGGGCAAATTCAGTGTGAAACTGGTTTTACCAAATCAGAAAATTACAAAATAAAGACTGGGATATGCATATTTGGGCTTATTTATCTACGATGAATGGACCTACCCAGGGGAGCGGACTTAAAAAGGTTACGGTGTTACCGAAGAAGCTACTGGAAAAACGCCATCCTTCTTCGGTAGTTGTTATATTTTGGGCAAAAATCGAATAATTATTTTAACAGTTAAACCAAATGTTAGATTTTGTAGATATAGCAGCTTTGCCGTTTTAAATTAATTTCGTCTTTAATGCTTATTTATAAACAACAAACTATACAAAGACTTACACATTTATTTTGCCATTAAAGCGCATATGGCTTGTGACCATGTGCCATGGCAAGAAATAAAGGACAATAAAACAAATTTACCAAATATACATGGGTGTGTGTAAGATTAATGCGTCAGCATAGGTAGGCCATGACGGTATTAAAAAAGGGAAATTTACCCCAACACAATGGCAAATAATCAACGTCATTAAATTCCCTTTTCTCGTAGACCAATTAGACAAGTCTTCAATCTCGTCTTCTGTTGGCCACAAGGGCCATCTGATATCTTTTCGAGTGGGGTATATGGTATGTAACAAACAACAATATTTTATGATTTATTTGAACAGAACAGAAACAGGAAAAGTGGGAACAAGTATAAAATAATCATGATAGTAATTAGACGCGAATTGAAAATTGTGATACCATAGTTGGGAATGCAGGTTTTCCAAATGACTAACATTTAAATGATCGGCAAAAGATTGAGATAAAAAACAAATAAAAATGGAATAAATAACCAGTTTCTTCAAATGAAAGCAAAAGACGACATTCAAACTTAAAACGAAAAAAAATTATCCTATATATGAGGAGACTACAACCCCTGAAGACCCAGTCTCTGGACTAAAGTTTGACTAGCCCTTTCCCAACAGCATTTTAAAGGTAAAAAATATAGTCAATAACTGCAAGTGTTTTGTTAATTCATTACCTTTAGGAACTCTTGAAACTAAATGTGAATAAATAAGCCCTTGCATTCTCGAGGCAATGTTACAATTCTTTTTAATTTGCTAGCGGCTCTATCTCAGTTTCTAGGCTGTAATGAGAGATATACTGGGATGGCTAGGATACGTTCTGCAGATGAAGGATGACTGATAGCCAATGAATGTTCTTTTTGGTCAACCCTCTAGGGCCAAACAAAAAACAGGTTGTCCGTGAATTGGGTTGGAGGAGGTCGTAAGGAAAGATTTAAGGGAAAATAGAAATTCTTGGGAGGGTGTAAAGAGGGAGGCTTTGAACAGATTGAGATGATGGAGGAGTGTACGTAGCTGTGTTGGTCTCAGATGGGTTGGTGCTGCAGTGAGCTGTTAGTATTAGTAGTATATCGCTTTGCTCTTGTGCAAGTCTTTGAAGCACTGAGAAAAAATCGCAACTCATCGTAAAAAGTGATCCCTTGCATTTTTCGTGTTTCTGTATATAGGAGCTTGGAACTCGTACAGGGTCATTGAACATGCTGTATTTACTGGTTTTACTTTTCATCGAGATCACTCCTATTTACGAAGATTTTCCCCTCTTTTATAAAAAACTGAGCAAATTTTCTTATGTTATTAACTTCTGATCTGATGGATATTTATGAACTGCTCGAATTTGATCTATTTGGAAACGCCATAAGAAGGTGATCCTTTTGATACACATATATTTTTACCAAGATTTAGTTTCCAGAATTCTAGTTTTTTTTTACAAGGGTCGTTCTTTGTCTATAGTTCGTTACCATGGTTTGTGTGTCTGAATGATGTAAAAGCTGCATGGAGAGTTAAAGAAAATTGCTCAAAATTCATAGGGCTTATTTTGTATTATCTCCACTGATTTCAAATGCGTCGAAAAATATTTTGTCACATGAGAGGTAAATATATTTTTGATATAGTGCAAAAAACTTAAATTTTGTGACCAATATAAACCCAAATATAATAATAACAAATCATCAATCAAATATATATCTGATTTCCGATTTCCCTAAAACTTTACGTTCTGTCTTTGATGAATTGGTATTAAAAAGCTACAATTAAACCACCGATTCATTTATTCAGTGACGAATTTCGATTTTAAAATGGACTTTTATCCCCTTTTGGGAAAAATCAAGCATGCGTTCAATATCCTGGGCCACATGAATACTACCATGACTGCTTATATGTGTCTTATAGTGAGAGACAACCAGTTATCAAGTCAATCACAAACAAGTAGTAACAAAAAGAAGGTATCCTTATACGATTGGACAAATGAAGAAATGTGAATCCAAATTTGAAGTTTGTTTCGGAAAGTTAATAAACAGTTTCGTTTGGATTAATTTTATTATAGAGTTTAAAATGACAAAATAAAGTTATTTTCTTGATTGAAGTTGCTGACAAATTCATGTTGTTTTCATTGATTTAGCTTAAACTATTAAGACGCCTTCTGCACATTGATCCTAGACGTACTATTTTATAACAGACTACAGACAGCATAAGTTTTCGAAAAAAAAATGTTCCATTTGAACCTAGTTTGAGACTAAAAGGCATTACTTACATCCTGTTAGTAAATGCAGCGTCTTTTGGAATCTATCTGGATCGTACATCCAACAGTTGCCCTTTTTAGAACAATCCTCTCTCCATAAGATGCAGGTTTTATCTGAACCATAAAAAAAGAAAGTTAATTATGAGAGCAACGATCATTTGAAGCTATTGGATACGTTCTTTGCTTATGCTTAGTAAAATCTTTCCAAAGCAAAGTGCGGTGCTTTACCTCTGTGTTCCACGAAACAACAAATTTGGCCCGACTCGGGCTAAAGCCTTATCCAGAAAAAATTTCTGAGGAGACCAATTAATTTAGGATTATCAACAATTAATTTAAATAGATTCAAACTTTCAAAGGCGATTCTGCTATTTTGTGATTCATTCGTCCCTAAACATACATCCAATCCATCGAAAAGTAACTGATATGATATTATACGTGTATGCAGTATTGCAAATGGTATGCAATATTAAATAGTTTCATATTAAATTCAGGGAGGTTAGAAGGGAGTGTCACTGGACTTTTTATGTGGAAGGGGGCTTTAAGCTTGGAAAATAGCGTTCTTAGGTCCAACTTTTTTGTGAGAGGTACTTCCGGTTAATATAAAGGGCCCTTAATTTCCTTAATTTGGAAGAATATATTTAGACTAAGCCTATACTATGAATTCTAAAAGTGTGATAGCTTCGCTTTTAATGCAGAAATGTTTCAGCGTACAATAAAAGTTCGCCTGTGTTTGCTTACAAGCAGGCTTTCTCCATGAAAAACATACGTCTTCTGCCCCCCCCCCCCAAAAAAAAAAATAGATATCAAGACCTAAAATTGATATTTTTGGCAATATAGACCCCCTTTCTTCCCCAAAAAAATATAAAGAGGTGCACTATTTTCAGGAGTGCTTTTATTTTTCAGCATTGTTATGGAAACACAAATCTTTACTTTAAAGAGTGCGGGCCAGCAGACCCCTTCAAGTGTAGGAAACAGATAGAAATTAAATAAAAACTGCAATTTTTTAAATGAAAGTACCGAGTGACATTACAAACAAACAATTTTTAATTTATAATAGAACTATACGAATCATGATATTGAATTATTGCAAGATCAATGCATATTTAAGCAACTAAAGTTAACATAATCAACAGCCCTAGAAGGATTGCTGTAGAGTACAATTTTTTTGCAGCCTATCATCATTCATAAGTCAAAAATTGTCCACCATCCTAATCTATTCTTCGTTATAGCCCCAGACAGTGGGATTGACCTGCATTTTTTATTCAGCTTACTATTTGATATAAAGTCAATCAAACAGTTACCTAAAACTATCCTTAACTGATTTTATGGCTATCTTATAGCACAACTTCCTCAGATTTTCAGAGCATCCACATGACAGTTGCCATTATCGGAACTTCTAGCATCGCAATCTTAGTTATAAGGGTTTTTTCTCTACTCGTCCAAACTTTTCAACTGTGAAACAACACTATATATCTTGACTATCTATGCTACCTAGGTGAATGAAGATCAAATATCTCTGTAGCTAACATCACCCCGTTATCCTCCTTTATTCTCTATTTAACATTAATTCTCAAACCTCTTAATGCAGTCTGAACTGTCAGAATCTCACAAAATTTATCCATTTCACCAAAAATTTTACTTAGAACACATGAATCATTTGCATAGTCTAAGCCTATGGATCTCATTACATAATCGTTTGACATCCAACTCTGCAGCTCACAAAGTATGCTCTTTGTGAACTGCTGGATATTCACTCAGTAAGTTGATTTAGAGGCTTGGACATACTTACATAATTCTTAATTCATAATTTTTACACATGATTCAAGCTTGTTTTGACAAGAAAAAAAAAGAAAAGAGCGACTTCAATTAAACCCACTTAAATGATTTGATTAATGGAAACGAGTAAAGTTGTAGAAATGTATTTACCAATCAAAGCTCCATAGATAATTGGTCCAGGAATAAAACCGAAAAGGCTAGTCAGGAAATTTCCCATTCCAAGAGCGACTGATTTATCTTCTTTCTTAACACATCTAAAAAAAAGGAACGAATTCAAGTTTAACTGTAGTAATTGACTGAGAAAAGTATAAATAAATTGTTTTAAATGTAAAAAGTCCTCATTGAGACTGAACTTTTTCAAAATTTGAGCGTTCATACCTTTTAAATGAAGACGGAGAAACTGAGAGAGGAAGGGGGAGAGATAGAGAGAGAGAGAATAGATACATGCAAAAGAAAGTTAACCGTAACTAATGTTTTTTTAGCACAAAGTCCAGCCTGCAATTTAAGCATAGGAAAAATTAAATTTGAATATAGCTAACTTCTAGATAACCTAAGCCACTTAACGTTGGGATAATTATGGGTAAAGTACAGTAGAAAGGCCTAAAAAGTTTTCTCTTGAAAGATATCGAGGAAATTTAGTCACATTTGCCTTTCCCAAATTAACCCCGATAATCAAACAACATTGATAACAACTGGTTATTTGTAAGTATTTATTTTTACTTGCTTAATTGCTTGAGACAAGGGATAGGTTGTCCAGCCCAACTCGGCACCGACAATTGTCAACGTTCCAGTTGAGGAACTTTAATTCAGTAGATCTTTGATCATCTCCCATTAGATCTAATAATGCTCTCACTGTTATTTAAAGTCTTCAACCTCCTCTAGGTTATCACCACAAATTTTGAGAGGTGGGGCAGCTACTTGCAATCTACCAAAACTCAAGAAAGGCATATCGTTGTAAAGTATAAGCAATGGAGATTTTGAAAATTTCTGATTTCTTTAGAAATATTAATGTCATCTAATTTCAGCTGTCCCTACGTAAATGCCCCCCGTGAACTACCTGCGAGGAATCGCTAAAAATCCCCAAGAAAATATTCAATAATTTATTGGTAATTGTTGACGAAAATGCCAAAAAAAGGATAGCCCGTATGTAACAGATAAATCCCCACTTTATCCTCATTTATTCCTATTCAAGCGAAGCAGTAGGCTATATTTAATATTAATTCTCAAAATTTCAGTTTTTTGTTATAAATACCATATTTCTACCTACAATAGTCCTATTTTGCAATGGTATACTACACGAATGATATATTACCAAAGACTTTATGTTACTAGACACCAAACTATGCTGTTTCAACAATTTTTCTTTACCTATTTCTGCATCACCTTGCCTTCCAAGGTAAATTTAACTTGCTTCGGTTTTCTAATGTCCTTTCACTGGCATCTGGAGTCTAAAAATATAGAGTATTGCTCTTTGCCTTCCAAAATAATAAAGTTCACAATGCAAAATAGTTATATCACAAGAACTTAGTTTTACCATTAAAAAAGAGAAAACAAAAGATGTTAGTCTGCAATAAAACTTACCTAAAAACAACTAAAATATTTCCAATATAAGTTGTACTATTAAGGAACTTAAGAATTGCAGATGCCACAATATAAATGAGAAACAGCGAATAACAGTCATTGACACAATATCCTTCAGTCATGAACCCATAGCCATTTGAATCCGCACTCGTGACATCTGAAGTAACTAAATTACCAATTTTGGCACCACAAGTACAGTCAGAGAATCTCTAGAAAATGGAAAATGAATTCAATGCCAGTATTTAATTACTAAATATATAATTACATATATTTTACCAACGAAAAGATCATTTAAGAAAACATGACTTAGAACAATCTTACAATCAGTGTTTGTCTTGGAAATTGAAGTATGTTATTACTGTCTCGTGTTTTGGTGTCATTTAGTGTGTTTATGTTCTTTGCGTTTCAATATGATTTAACAGGCAATGTCCAAATTCCAAGATGTTTTTTTACTGACACGGATTTTAAAAATCCATCCCTTGACAAACCAACACGCAATTTTAAAATCAGCAACTGAAGTGTCATTAGTCACAATTAGGATTTTTTTCTAACGTCAATTGTAGGCAATAACTGTGCAATTCAATCAATCAATCAATTTATTCAATCAATAAACTTAACAAAAAACGATTCAATATAAACTCCCCCGTAAGGCTCTATGGCCAGGAAAAAACAGGGGAAATTGTTAAACAATTTTATTCAAAGCTAGGCCTTATTAGCATTTAATTATAAAGTTAAATAAACGCTAAGCACCTTTCAGCCTTGGTATCTCTTTCAATTAAAAAGAAACACCTTGAGTGTTGAAATAACAAAGACCTCTAAAGAAAGCTCAATTACTTACGTCTTAGCCATCCCCTGGAACATTTTGGGAGCACAACTCCTGCCAACTCATGCGCAAGGTTTTCTATAATGCTCAATTTGGTTCGGTGCGTGATAACTAGACAAGGTTTTCGAAGTTCTCAGTCCAACATCAAGGGCGGATCCAGGATTTTTTTTTAGGGGAGGGGGGCAAAGCAGGTTGATCCGATAAACTTGCGTTAGGAGCAAGTTTAATTAACGCAATCTTGCGTTAATTAAGTAAATTACATTACTTTAGACTATGTTAGGGGGTGCGCGCCCCTCGCCCCCCCCTCTGGATCCGCCACTGTCCAACATTTTCGTGGCCTGCCTAGTGGACGAGTGCTAGAAGTTCTGTTTTCCTTTGATGTTTAGTGTCCATGTTTCGCATCCATACATGGTTACGGGGATGACCAGGCAAGGAAATATTTAAGTTTTTTTGATAGATAGTTGTTTTTCCTGAGATTGGATATTTTTTGGAAGATAGAGCTAGCAATTGCAAGTGGCTCCACATCAAGGCTATGACAGTTATTAAAAAAGTGTAAATTACCTATGTACAGAAAGTGGTGCACAACTTTCGTCTACCTATGGTGATCACACGGGGGGGGGGTATATAGTCCATTTCTTGTAATCATCATACCTATGGTCTTGCGGATATTGATCTTCATCCTGAAGGGCTTGATGGTGTCGTAAAGTTTATCAGCTTGTGTCTGCAGTTCCTGCAATGAAATAGCTAGTATATCTTCGAGTACATCTCGTATATCATCCGTATAGGTCAGATTGTACATCATCGGCCGCTTGTTTTAGTGCCATATGATGCCAGCATCATTGACACAACGGCATTCAAAAAGAGGTTGAAGGGCTATTATGATAAGATGCAACTCTGGAATACACTTAATGAAGTCGTGAACTCTTCTGACAGGCCATCAGCGGTTAATACTTGGCCTCAGAACTGGTCACACAGACTCTTGATAAATATGGACTGTTTCATCAAGAATTTCTAAGTGAAGAAGGATACACCAGAGTCCTTTGCGTCACATAAAGTCTAATACCTGTCCGAACTCAACGAATAATTGTCTTCAATAATTTTTTGCTTATTATGTGCTTTTTCAATAAAACCTTCTCTCTCTCTCAAATACCATGGGAATTTTTTAGTTGAATTCACTATACCCTTCCTTGAGTTGTCAAATGACGAAGATCTAGTCATGTGTTGATCTGCCAGAGCAAAAGTCAGCCTTACAGTCTAATGGCGGAGCTAATTGGAAAGTACTTTCCGCTTTCCTGTTTTGATCCCTTTTCGTGAATAAAGACAATGGCAGCATTGCACCATTGAAATGGTAAATGGCCGGTTTCCCGCACGGCAGATGTAATGGTATAGAACAGATCAGTCAAATCTTCTGATCTGACGCAATAAGTTCAGCCGCCCCTAATTTGGGGACTGGGGTTTATTCTTGCTTGAGGGGCTTGATCGCTGATTGAGTTTCTGACTAGAGTGGGGGTGGTGGTTGGTTCAAGTTCTTGGTTTGATAAGAGAAATAGTTTCAGTATTTCAAAATCAACAGCAGCTGGGGGCTTATATCTGTCTTTAAAATACCCTGTCCATCTTTCAAGTTTTCTCTTTAAATTACCAGTCTTTTCACCGTC
>JAQQPU010002271.1:0-14011 GCA_029168905.1 Artemia sp. Kazakhstan ARC1039 | reverse complement strand
CCTGTAGGTACTTCAGCTCTTGTGATTGGACTTAATACTGAAAAGTCGCTGATCCATTCATAGCCTGATAATCTCATTTGTATTCCCCAGCTTTTCATCGGGGTTTTCGGCCAAGGACGTTATTTGCTGTGTTGCTTATTGCTGATGTCACCTGTTTGGGTAGTAAGTCTATTTCGTAACCAGTAGTCATGTGGGAGTGAATTTGTCAGATAGGGTGGATATGAAGGTCTGTATTTTTTTAAGGATACCACAGTAGGCCATCCTGGAACTTTAGGATTCTTTTGCTTGTGGCATTTCATTTTCATTCTTAGTTTGAACTTGAACATCCAAATAGCGAGACCAGACTCAAAGTCCACTCCAGGTAGTGTTATCTTTTCTAGGTTGTAGGACTTCCAGCGATTAGATAACAGCAAATAGTCAATCATCTTCTCGATTTTACCGTCTGGGGATCTCCAGGTTACCTTCCACCGCTGCCGGCGTTTGAAAATTGTACTCTTTACAAATAGTTTTTTTTTCTCGACAGAGGTTGAGCAATCGTTTCTCCCTGGAGTTGGGCTTCTCTTGGCCTTATGACCACCATTCGATCGGAACATTCCGATCGCCATTTAGCCATTTGGCTGTTATTATTATCACAGTCCCCAATAGCCATCAGTAGATCTTTCTTTGGGATTTGGTCGATAATGCTTTATTCTGAGCAATAGAAGTTGTCACATTCTTCTTCCCTTCTCGCAGAGTCAGGAGCGTAGATTTGGACAACTGAGATATTTTTGGCCAGTCTATTTAATCACAAGACAGCTAGCCTTTCTGAGACAGGGATAAAGGATATAGACTTTTCGGTGGTTGGTGATACGAAAAATTAAAAACCTTATCGATGAACTCCGGCGTTGCGGCTAGAGAATAAGAGGAAAGATCCAGAGAGGTTTTCGTCACTTGTTCGGTGCAGGCGAGTCTCCAAGAAACCTACAACATCCCGTCTATATATCTGTAGGTCTTTAAGAAAGAGATCCAGTTTTCCCGGTATGGCAAGTGTACGGGTATTTAGCGTGCCAAAATTGTAGGGTCAGTCTTGTGGATTTTTGCTCTGGGCGCGGTAGTATGTAAAATCATAATATTTTTATTATCATCATTTAAACTAAGCTGTTCGTCGGTGACCTGGACGCGGTAGCAGAAGTTTATACTAAACTGAGCCCTTTTTTCACGATTTACACGAGAATTAGTTTCTTGGCTGAATAGTTGGTGGAGGCAAGACTCCTCACAACCACCTTATAAAAACCGTTGTTCATAGTTGCAGGTCTTCTGCGGAATTCTCCCACGATTCCGTTCTGCTGCACGATGCAATTCAAACCATTAGTGAAAGAAGGTTTGTAACTGATGCTACGTATCCCCAGATTCTCCACGCTGGTGTACCCTTTACAATATGCATTCAAGGGGCCTTCTTCCTCCTCCATCCGAATTTATGAAGCTTGCCCCAGCTTCAATTATGAATCCTGGGAATTATGTTGCACCTTGTTTGAGTTGAAATCATGCAAGTATTTTCATTCTTTGGGATTGGAATGGACTTCATCGCTCTGTCATTTTTTCTTTTTCTATTTTTTTTGCAGAAAGACAGGAATATTGTACTTTGTTTGAAGCGGAATTACACTAGGATTTAAAATCAATTTTATTTTATGCCTAAAGAAGACCGACAGCTCCTCCAACATCCCCACACCCATATTTCACCAACTTTCAAAAGGAAGTGTAGGCTTTTTTTTATGATTTGAACCAGAATACCAAAGGGATTTTCAATCTATAAAATTTGTTGGCCAAAGTAGTCCAGAAGCCCTTTCAATACCACCCCCCCCACGGGGCAGTGATGGCAATCTTATCATGGTGACCTTGAGAGCAGTAGCTACAGATGGGGCTTACTACTGCTAATTTCAGTCACCATTCAGCCACCGGCAGTGTCTAACCATGAGGCAAGTCATTATTTGGAACACACTGTCAAAATTTGACGGATTGAAGTCAGTTACAGCTGCCAAATTCAAACCCACAGGGGTTAGTCTTGTTGGACACATGAAGCACTCACTATGGAGCAAGAAAAGAATCCTTGATAAGCAATACGAGTTCAAAGAAAGAAGTTCTCTTACTAGTACCACTTTTTGAGATCAAGCACAGCTAGCCACTGATAGCTAGTAAGTCTTGGGTGACTCGCCCCTTTGTTTTGAGAGAGGAATGCTACCCACCCAAGCCGGTCTGGCAAGCGGTAGGAATTTTTTGGATGAAAGAAAACAAAAATGAATACCCTGACACAACCAATGAAGCTCTTCTATGAAGGGAAGAAAAGATATATATATCTCAAAATACCACGCGAGAGATGGCCGGCCCTATGTAAATAATGTTTTTTGTTTGTTTGTTTGTTGTTTTTTTGGGGGGGAGAGGGGGAGGAGAATGGAGGCAATGAAACATTATGGCCTGAATATTGGCTTAGTTTTCTTAGACGATTCCAAATGATAATAACAATACCGTTTTAACAAATGCTTTTTAACCGAAAGATAGCCATTTTACACCTCGTTGGAATTGGAACCATGCAAGGGTTTTTAAAATGCATGACGAGAGGGTCAAAGTGAGTACGAAATCCCTCCAATACCCGAACTCATCCCTTCTTGGCCTTTTCAGCGTCTACCACTAGCTTTTCATTAGAAATGTAGAATATTTTTTATCAACCTGCTAGAATTTCACGCTGGAACGTGTTTTGCAAATGGGACATAAGGACACGAATTTCATTGGCATGGTTCACTCTTCATCTCCAACTTCTGTACCAAAGTGCGCAGATCTACTTGAAACTTATTGGCGCAAGTTATTGGGACTTAGGGGATAGAGGGAATGGATTTTCACATAGCATCCGTATTCAATTGAAATTTCGCATGCATATGTCTAGAACCGAGGTGACTAAACACTTGAAATTCTAGCGCGTTGACCTTTGTGATCCCAGCAGAAAGTTTAATTTTTTGGATTTTCTTCCTCTACTACGGAGAGTGACTCGTTGGCAAGAATCATGCAGCATGTTCATTTTCAGAGGATGAAGGGCTGCATAAATATGCTATTTTTTGGGTTTTTATGTTCTGGGGCAAAGCACTACGGTAACAACCTGCATTTAAAAGTAAAAGTGTGGATTTCAATGAACAGATAGAGATCATGGTGGGTTTTAAGCAGAAAAAGTGGATTTTGACGCCATTTTCAAGGAATGTGTCATTATCCTGTTAGAGAAAAAATTCTTATTGGGGTATATCGTTTTAGAATTGTTCAATCGATTTGTATTTAATCGATGGCAATAAACAGAACTAGAGTCTTGCCACCGCAAGACTATTGCTGCAACACTTCACATTGCATAATCAGCACAAACTGTATGATTTAAATATATATACAAATTTTAATCTTACCCTTCTTCCATCTTCTCCAAGAGTAACATTTCTGCAACCTGCATGGCATGCCGAGTAGAAATTTAGAAGACCATTGCTCGAACAAATAGGTTGAAATTTCACATCTTGACATCCACACAAATCATTACAAGAGTTGAAAACATTGACTCTAAATAACAAATGTAGATTCAGCATAAAGGTTTGGTTGCATTAGAACTGTGCATTCAGACGCTTTCACTTTAATCTCTCCAAGTTTTAATTAGACTGAATAAACTGTACAATATTTCGTGAAGATAAAGCAAATTTGCAGTTTCTGAAACGCTGAAATTGCTTATGGATGTTTACATACCCATAGTTTGCTTAAAAGTATTTAAAGATAAGTAACTGGACATTAATAAATTGCCATCTTTGTATTTTTCAAATGAAATATAACATCTTTCCTTTTTTTCTTTTTAAAATTTTTGAAAACTATTTTTTTTCTTCGATATTTACGTTTAGAGCGATTTTTTTTTCTGCTGCAGCTCAAGATAGCGGTTTTTACTTTCTATTCCCGCCTCCCTAAGAATCACAGAAAATTCTATTTAGGCCGTTAATAGCCAATCTCGAGCTAAATATTAATGGCAATTCTTGGAATAATTTTCGGTTCCAAAAAATTACGAATTCATCCTAATACAATGTGGCCGTACCTCGAGATTCATTTCTTCTTATAAGGTTATTGGCTCCTATAAGGTGAAATAACGCGATGATGTTCAATTTTATTTTGTTATTAGTGAGCCAATGATTAACAAATTTTGGTTAAATGCATAAAACGACAACCGCAGATGAAAGTCGAAAAATGATAAAGATTTCTTATGCCACAACTAATTCTATTAAAAGAAAAAAGGCCAAAAGTCAATTCTAGCGAGTTGAAACTTGGATTGACTCTACTTTGGATTAATAAGCGAAAAAAATATGTTCCACATATTCGTCTTAAAATTTCCTATTATAAAAGAGTAGAGAATGGTTTGCGATATGTATGTCTCTGTTTTGGCCTAATACAAAAATTACACCGCATTTAATAATTAAAACAAAGTACCGAGACAGATAAGGCAAGTTATGATAATCCAGCACCCAATATTCGCCTCCCTTCTACACCCCGATTGGGATAAACTTTAAAGTCAACTTTTTGCATTTTCTTAGTATTTTCGAGTCAAAGCGCTTTTCGACTCTTAACTTTGTGCCTGCTAAAAATAAGGATTAAGGCAGGAGAAATGACAAAAATCATTTCGGTCATCGAACACAAAATAATTTCTTAAAAAGTAATTTGCCTAATTTACGCATAAATGCGCCTAGACACATTAGTCTGAAAACTTAGATTTACTGCCCGCCCTCTTCAAAATAAGCACGTTCTACTTATTGGTCCGTCTCTTTTCTTCTATATTAGTTGGTTCTCAGTATATTCAGAGGTTTTTTTCTTTTTCAAAAATGCGTTTTGCTCTTTTCTCACTCTCAAAAATGGCTGTGAAACCGATATTTTATAACAATACTGGGTACTTGCGAATTAAACGAAATACACTCAATAATTACGCATAGGTTAGATCTCAGAAAACCCGTTTTATAGCAAACAAAGACAAGTGACGAATGAAAGAATGCACTGTACTTTTATGATTTGGGCTATATATTTGCACAATAGGGGGGGGGGGGGGGGTAGGTTTTGGTAGAGATGCTGTCCAAATATTTTACCCCCCCTCCCCCCCCCCCAATGTGCAAATATATAGACCAAGCTATATTATTATATAAACTAAAGGTTATATGAAGCTTATATTTCATTAGGATTAACCTAATTTCACTTCTTGGGTGTGTTTCGTGTAATTAACAAGTACCTTGAACCTTGATTTACAACTACAATTACTTTCGGTTAATTTTGCCGTAAGTTGCTCACCTGGAAAACCTTCTATTTGAAAACTAGCCCTTAATAGCAGTAAAAAGATAGCCCCGGAAACACCATTTTCTTTTTCATGCTCGCTTCCAAATTATATAGCGAAACATCAAACATTTTGAGCTACTGCAGCAGTATTCTCCTTATTCAAACATAAAAGCAAACACACACTAAGAAAACTTTTCACCAAATCATTAGTAAATTTGAATCAAAACCAGGAATCCCAGAATATTAGAATCACATAATTCTTTAGAATCACAGAATAAATATTCAGAAGAATCTTAATTCTACCCGAGTCACACTTTTGAAACCAAATGTCAATTTTTAGCTGGTTACAAAGTGTCTATGAAAAAGTTTAGGATTAGTAACCAATCAGAACTTCTGCGTTTCAAAAGCAGTAGCAGCATTAGCCCCAGTTGAAGCTGAACCAGAGCAAAACATCCTATAGAGTCGTTCATGTGCTAGTTTTGTCAGAAATGAAAATATCATAAGTTAAGGGGGTTTGTTTAACTAATATTTTAGTTACATCTATGTTTGTAACTAATAGGCCTATCTCTCTGGCTCGAAACACATTTAGCGTTTTTTTACGGAGCGTTTTTATTGCCGCTGTTACTTTAACGCTTCCAAGCTGGGCGCTAAAAATTCTACCGACGCAACATCAGTGAATCAGAGATATGACCTATCAATCAATTTTAGTTAACAATTAATGTTAATCAATAATTGAACAATGAGACAAATCTGTGGCTAGGATGCAAAAGATATGTCAAATTTAATAGTTCTTAACCTTCTTTGCAATTAATTCCTTTTGTAATTAAAATTGAGACAAGCCATTTATCTAATGAAGCAGGAGACACCTGGAGCAAGCTTGAATCTCTTCCCTACCATCCACGCAGCAAAAACCGGCTTTGCTTCTTCAATTGATGTAATTCTTGAGGTAACTTGAATTTTTGAAACATTTGCCTGTTAAGGAGGTACAAGTTAAGAACTAATTATTGCGTATTTATTCATTGAATGGATCCTTTTTTTTATTTTCGTTCTAAATAATTGAGAAAACAACAAATCCCCCTCCCTACACATTGAAAAATATATTGTGAGCCCCCGGCCCCCCCCCCACCAATTCATGTGAATTTACAAAAGAAGCTATTCTGAAAACCATAGGTAGAGATTTTCTTTATGTAAATAAATTCAAATTTTGTTAAAATATTATTTAATTTAGGACATATCAATCAGATTAACACTCATTATAGGCTTTGATCTGTTTAGGATTGAAGGCAGGGCCTAATTTAGGCCCAACTCCCAGACACTTCAATCTCCCTTGAATTTCTGGGACTTCCTAATCAAATTATCTAGAATTTTTCTTTTTTCTTTTTTTTTGTTACAATTGCCCTCTCCCTTCCCAGGAAATGAAATTCATTTATAACACATTTTCTTTTTTTTGTATAATTTAATCTCAGCAAACACACTGTCTCAGCAGTCGTCAGCGGTAAAAACACCGAGTATTTAAACATGTATTTAGTTCCATAGGTCACCATCTCAGCGTAGGCGTTGAAATACGCGCTCGTTTATTGTACTGATAATGGGCTGCTGTATTGCTGCCGCCAGCGTTTGTTTTATCAAAGGTTTTTATTTTACCACCCAATGTGTTTGCCACAATACTATTCTATACACCTCTAAAAAACGCCAAGCGTATTTTGAGCCTTTGCATTGACTCTCAATCGAGTTGCCAGGGGCGTCGTTTGGGGGTGGCAGTTCCCCCCCCCCAATAATGTGGAGAAAAAATATTATACATACCATGCTTTTTGACTATCCAGATATGGACCCTCTTACCCCCCCAATACAAATGTTGGAGATTCGCCCCTGCGAGTTGCTGCAGTAATGCAGCGACGCAGGGTCAGGGTCGTTGAAGATTTTCATATAAAACTGTTCAATTTGTTACTATGTGCTTATTTGCAAGATCATTCCTTCATGACTGTTAGTGCTTCCAGCAATTCTCTTTATAGCATTTTTAATAACCAAGATCATTTCGTTGCATTAACAAGATATCAAGCGCTTGCTAGGATTAAAAAAATTAAAAAACAGTCACACGCTAACCATACATTTATTCACCCTTAATCCAAATCCAGCTTGTGCAGCTATATTGAACATTATTCGTTGTCTTTCTTCCTATTTTTTTTTTCTACTTAACGTTGGGAAGTTACCCTCTCTTTCGCCTATTAGGTATATCATTGCAATTAGAAGGAAGTAAAGCCTTAACTATAAAAATTAAATACATACGTCCCATCAAATTGAGCCTCTCCAAACAATGGTCTTCTGTTGCATTTCATAAATGCAAAAATAATAAAGCAGGTAAAGGATATAAAGCCCATAACCACAGTCCAGATACGAAGAGTAAGTGCTCTGGGTTTCCACTTGGATATAATAACACCCGAAAACATTAAGCCACTGGCCATTGAAACAATGGTGATGCCACCTAGAATAAAACATTACATTGATTTTTCGCCTAGAGAATTACTTCGAAATTTTACGTTTTCTAAACTTTCGAATAACTATGTATTCCTTTGCTTATAAAAGTTTCATAGCCACATTCAGTTTTGATTAAACTTTACCGATTAACATTTAAATTATATTGTTAACGTTACAAGGAAGTGACAAGTGGTACTATCGTTAGAAAATACTACAATTTGAAGTGATGATCTGGAGTTATATTTCAAGACTAATTATTTGAAACTTTCAATCTCTAGCTTAGCTGATACCGACAGATGTATATGTAGTTGTATTGTATATGGCACCTTTTGGCTCTGCACCAATCTTTCAGAGAAGCAGCTCGAGAAAATACCAATCGGTAATCCCTTTATGAAGTTCGATGATTTTAACATTGACCTCCATGGTCTGAATTCCAGTCCTTCACGGATTTCTTTTACAACATTCCTTGTCTTTTAGTTTATATTCTACATATGTAGTAAACGTATATTTTATTATTTTTACACTTCTGGGAAACACTTCCCTGCACGTATAGTTCCTATAAATGTTAGCTTCCTTTACACGCAGAGATGGATTTACTTCCTATTCGTGTACGCATATTAATATATGATACTTGAATGCATAACACAAGGAGTGGCTATAAAATAACGAGACTAAAGGGCTAGGCACACGTAGCTGATTTCGGGAACCGATTTCAGCAAGGGTGTATTCCACGTCCAGTGATTATAATTAATGATGCTAAGAGACGGGGCTCAGTGACGTTTTTTGGTGATTAATCATCATTAATTACGATTAATTTACGATAATCATTAAATACGATTAATTACATGCCTAAAGCTCTAAAGCCCTAGTACATTCCTTGTCTAGAACGTAATTAATGATGATTAATCACCGAAAAACCGTCACTAAGCCCTGCCTCTTACGATCATTAGTTAGAATCGCTCGACGTGGAATACACCCTTGCTGAAACCGGTTCCCGAAATCAGCTACGTGTGCCTAGCCCTTAATGGTTCCAAAAAAGAAATACGCATTCGCCAAAAGAGAACGATTGAAAGCTGTGTAACGTGAAGTCTTGTCTTTCGACATGAGGCAACTCCCGTGTCTGTAAACAATCTTATCTTTTATTAAAGGAACTGTATCGCAATGAATGTATATTTTTTTTGCACGATTTTTTGGGTGGTTTAGGGGTTTCCAAGAAAGCCGAGAAGACGTTGAAGACGATTTACGTCCTAGTCACCCTCCCACGTCAATAAACGAGTGACAAGATTAAAAAACCGGCAATCTTATTTGATCTAACCGTACCATTATAAAATGGTTTCTGATTTCACTATACATAATGGTACGTTTAATGCACATTAATATATGCTCGCACGTAAATCGCCTCCGTTTAAACGAAAAAAAAATCACATTTTCCAATGATTTAAGTTTCATTAAATCTGAAAATCTCTATCTCCGGCATAAAACGGTAAATGTTAAATATTATTTCTAAGATTTTCGGGAAAGTAGCTGTTGACTTTTAGTTTTCTGTCGTATCTTTTGTATTCGGATCTTTTATCTAAGCTCTACAAGTTATGTCCACACCACCCAATCAATTCTAAATATTTTGGTCCTACAAACTAAATTAGTCTATACTGGGAGAGATGGGGTGATTCTTTAAGATACCACATCACCTTAATTTGGATATATAAGTTATTTCAGAATTGGTACTTGAACTCGTTTTCCCTCGCACCCAGCACAAAGAAATAAACCAACTCCATTGTCCGTCCTTAACGAATTAAATAATAATAATAAAAAAAATTACTGAAAGTAAGGAGCGACATTAAAAAATTAAAACGAACAGAAATTATTCCGTATATGAAAGGGGTTGTTCCCTCCTCAACGCCTCGCTCTTTACGTTAAACTTTTTTATTGTTTAAAAAAAAATAAAGTTGTAAGACAGAGTCAATGGGTGACTGTTGTCGTTATGGGTGACTTCAACCTTAATTTGTGTGACCGGAGGTCATCCTCGTCTTTGGATTTTCTTTCAACAATGCTCTCTTGTGGAACATTACCTTCTGCATGCATTCTAACTTGCATAACTAACACTACCGCTTCTTTGCTTGATAATATTTTTTCATCGTTGACCTTGGTGCAAAATTTTGTATTGACGAGTGATATCTCAGACCATTTTCCTGTTTTTACATGTATGACATTTTCGATTCGTTGCCTAGGAGGAGCCAGGGAGCTGTTTTTTTTCTCTTTAAAATTTAATGGTCAGGGTTTGCATCTTCTTAGGTCACGGTTGGCGGGTCGTTCGTGGAGTATTTCTGAAAACGAATCTGATATAGATTCATTGTCTAATTCGTTTTATTTTGCTTTGAAAAAGTTACCTTGGATACATATGATACGCCCCAGTCGAATTCGGCATGGAAATGAACATCCTCTTTGAGTCCTTGGATGACTCCTGGACTCCTCAAAAGTTGGAGGAAGAAAAATAATATTTGGAAGGCTTACAGGTCTTCTAAGCCATCTTTGCGTGATTCTCAACTTCAACTTTTCAAAGCTTATAGAAGAGTTTTCAATTCGCTTTGCCGAAAGGCAAAATCGTTATTTTATTATAGAAAATTCTCTGCGTGCGGTAAACACATTAGGAAGACATGGCAAGTAATCAATTCTGTTATCAAGCCATCTTCTCTGCCTTCTTCTGTCCGTTCAAGTATTGTGATTGATGGCGAAAATATAGAGGGCGAGCTAAAAGCTCAAGATGCGTTTACTTCTTATTTTACTAATATCGGCAAAACTACAGCCTCTTCTGTAAGTCCTTCTTCTCTACCTGATTTTAGGGTTTACCTTGGACCACCTTGTTCTAAATCAATGGCATTGGAACCTGTCTCTGAAGCTGAAATAGCCAGAATTTTCAATGGTTTGAGGGGTTCGTCATCTTCTGGCCCAGGACGTATTCCGACTAAGATTGTCAAGTTCATTCTTCCTATCATCGTTTTTGCCCTCACGAGACTTGCCAATCTTTCTTTTATAAATGGTGTCTTCCCAAGTGCTTTAAAGCTTTCTCGTGTTATTATTCTTTCTAAAGGTAGATTAAGGAATTACCTGCAAATTGACTTCCCATGTCGTCCCTTTTTTTTATCAAATTGTCGTCCCTTTTTTTATCAGTGTTTAGTGTTTAGTAAAATACTTGAATTCAGTACACGCTAAATGGCAATGAAAAAAATCGGTCTTTGACGGTATTCCAAAGAGCAACATACATCAAAATGTATTGCATCCCCCGACTCCACTATTTTGCACCCATAACCCCCCTCCCGGATTCCCTGGCGACAGAAATTGAGAAACATATTTGGAGGTTTGTATGGCATGGTAAGGTTGAAAAACTAAACAAGGGAATGCTCTATCAACCTAAAGATAAAGGTGGAAATGGAGTTTTGGATTTTCGGTCAGCCTGCAAGAACCTCCTAATAAGAAATACCATTGACTCCTTAAATGGAGGAAATCATTCTATTTTAACAAGAGAGTGGCTAATAAAAGCACTGAATGAAGAAGAATTTCCAGAAACAAAGATCCCATTGTATGCACGAAACATTTTTGAAGTTATACAACAGGGAAAAGAAACTGGCCTGTTAGAAGTAGAGGAAAAAATGAAAAAACGTGAAATTGGAAATTTGCTGAATTTGACAGAAAATGAACCAATTTATCATGTAAAGGAAAAAGAACCTTTTATAAATTTTGAAACAGCATTTAGTAACCTCCACGCCTTCCCCATGGAAAAAAGGGTGAGAGAAGTCATGTTTATGATAATACATAGGATTATGCCGTATAGAGATAGAATTGCGCGTTTTATTAGAAGTGAAAACCCAAGGTGTCACCTCTGTTCAGAGGTGGTACTAGATGGACTATCTCATGAATTTTTGGAGTGTGAGAAGAATGAAAATATTTTTAATTTTGTTTTTGAGATAGTAAGAAATTTAGGTGTGAGTATAGAAAGTGAGGAGGATAAAAAAGGATTATAAAGTTAGATATAAGGGAAAAAATGGAGGATAAAAAGAAAAATATGGTGTGTTTTATAGTAGGAAATTTATGCCGGTATGTATGGAGTAGAAGAAAAAGGAAGGAAAAAATAAATATCGATATTTTTAAAAAGTTTTTGGATAAAGAAGTAGATTTTTTTGAGAATAAGCAATAGATTTGAGAAATATTTTGAAATTAATATTTATTAAAATTTATTTATTTGATTCTTTTTTTTTTTTTTTTTTTTTTTTTTGGAATTTGAGCAGTTGAAAAGGGTTTTTAGAAAAAGATGAGTTAAAAGAAAAAAAAAAAAAGAAAAACTTTGTCTTAAGTGTTGAGTGTATGTTTGTGTAAGATGATGTTCAGACAAAGCTTTTTATTTGGGCGTTTTTGAGGTAAGAGTGAGAGTAATTAGGGACGATGGGATTATAAGGTAAGCAGAGGGATTTTGGAGGCAAAATAAAGTATTTTTTTGGTGTTTGATAGATGGTTCCACCGTGGAAGGGGTTCCCTATACCGGAAGGGCAAAATGAAATCTGTAAAGTATTAACTGCTCAAATTTATAGTTTGATTGTTATGATAATGTAAAGTTAAAAAAAATTGTAGTTTTTTTTTTTTTTTAGTGTAGGTGGTACATAAATGTAGTTATTAGTTTCGGAAATAAAGAAGTTAGTTCCACTGAGAGGAGAGGAGGTGGGATTTTAAAATAAAAAAAAAAAAGAAAAAAAGTAAAATATTTGAAAAAGCTATGCTTTCTCGACTTCTTGATTTTCTCAATTCTAAACAATTTTTTCATGATTTTCAGTTTAGTCATAGGGCGAAGCACTCAACTGAGCGTGCATGTGCAACTCTATTGAATTATTTACATTCAGCTCTTGACTCTGGTCTGATACCTGCTGCTCTTTTTCTCGAAGTAGGAAAGCATTCGACTCATTAACACACAAGATTCTTCTTTGGAGACTGTCCCATATTGGTATAAGAGGGAATACTTAGTCTTGGTTTCTATAATATTTATCTAGTCGAGTCATCTCAGACTCAGTTGATCCGCACTTTTCTAACCCTTCTGGAATAGAGTTTGGCGTTCCACAAGGATCTGTCATTAGGCCGATACTCTTTTTAATCTACGTCAATGACATTATTAATGCGGTTAAAAATTTTAAACCTACCATTTACTGTCGTCTTTGTCAACCAGTATCCATCACTAGTTGTGACAGGAGTTCGTTCTTACCGGATACACTTATTGCTTTTGCTGATGACAATACTCTTGGCACAGCGGGTAGAACTGAGTTTGATCTTCGTTAAAAGATGATAGCCTTTTTTGAAAGAATTATCCAGTAGTTTGATGTAAATTACCTTGCCTTAATGTCGGAAAGTCATGTTTTCTCATTTTTTCCAGGGTCTCAAAGGCTTGCCCTGACTTAAATGAAATACACGTATCAAGAGGTTCTCTAAGTAGACCTAAGGGTCGTTACGTTCGATTCCTAGGCATCTTGCTTGACGAAAATCTTTCCTTCAAGCATCATACTGACCTAATTAAAATAAAAGCCTCAAAGAGTCTCAGAATCCTTAGAAAGCTCAAACACAAATCTCCAGGGTCGATTCTTAGAATCTTGTTCTGCAGCCTAGTTCAGTCTTATTTTCCATATTGTTCTGTTATTTAGATGTCAACTTTTCCCTCTTCTCTGAAACCACTTTCAAAACTTTATGATAAAGCAAGGACTCTTATTCAGAAAACTAACCGATTTTCACTTAAACCCTTGCTTGATTTGAAATATGAAGCTAAGAAAGGAAAGGAAATAATAAATGATAAATAAAACCAAAAGAGTGAGAAAACGAGGATTTTGTCAGCCAGTGGTAAAATATGAAGACGAAAAACCAGCAAATATTTCGACAAGGGCCTCTGACCTCCCCCAAGTCGTACTCAATGCTAAAAAAAAAAAAAAAAAAAAAAAAAAAAAAAAAAAAAAAAAAAAAAATCTAACCTTTTAGAGTTTACTACACAAGATCCGAACAAACAGTGAATAAAAGACCAAAGCCGAAACCAATGAAAAAAAAAATGAATTTACCGAAGAGATTGTGCAAGAATATTTTGCCTAGCAATACTTTTTGCTCTTCTGCCATTTCAGTTTTCATTGGATTTGCTAATAGGTTCTCTTAAATTTGATTGGGTGCAAATATCAATTTAATAATAAAAGATTCCTTTGATATTTGCACC
>JAQQPU010002270.1:18845-62247 GCA_029168905.1 Artemia sp. Kazakhstan ARC1039 | reverse complement strand
AATTGTTCTCTGTTCATTTCGTTTGGAGTACCAGTCCTGGTTGAACTCCTTGAAGTTATGATATTAGGGCTGTTTTAAAACATTTTTTTAAACAGTTTTAATGATTGAATTTTAATGTAAGTTTTTTTTTAGTTTTTTTATTCTCTTCGTCTGTTTTGCTGAGGACGGGCCTTGGATATAGGGTCGAAATATTCATTTAAAGTTGCGTTCCACTTTCTTGTATAAAAATTTCCCTGTTGTTCTACTTATTTGTTTATGATGGAAAGGCAGTGTGGTCTTCGTCGCTATTTGCGTCTAGCTTACGGGGAGCAATTGACTTATGATATCTTTTATTTTATTAGTTTAGGCAAAAAACATGCTAATATTATCAATCAACAAAAGCTTTTAGAATCTTTTAGACATGAAAATCTTATTCCTAAGTCTTTAAGATATAATTTGCATTTAAATACCCGGAAAGAAGCGCAATTCGCGCAAACATTACATTTAAAAACTCTAGTCCACATTATTATGGACAAAAAACAAAAACGACATATTATTTCCTCAGAAAGAAAATCTCTTGAAAAATTTTTGTGTGAAAATCTGTCCACGGTTGACTATTCTCAGGTTGTACGATTGAAAAAGAATTTATTTAGTCACGAGTTTCGTTTGTCTAGAGAACGTCTTTATAAGAAATTGGAATGTCTGAGGTATGAATCTTCGATGAATAATCGTGTTTATACCCCGAAGTTTACTCCAGGACCCGCTATTGTTAATTTCTCCTCTAGAGCTCTTGAACCTAAGGAAAACCAAACTATTGAAAAAGGTCCAAAATTTTCTTTTCCACCAAAACAAGTTCCTGTGGCAGATATTGTTTCCTCCTTAGAATCTTCTTTGCACAAACACTACACATCCATTTGTAACCCAGATGAAGTGAGGTTTTGTTTTATTAATACACTTTACGGCAGCCAAAAAAAAGTTACATCTCATACTAATTTGACACCAGAAATTTCGCACGACATGAAAATTTTGTCTAATCTTCGCAAAGACCCTTCAATGATAATAACTAAAGCAGACAAGGGAAATTCACTTGTAGTCATGGATACCTTAGATTACGACAATAAAATTTATTCACACTTAAATGACACAAATACATATATTCCCATGACTCACGACCATACTGATAAGTTTGCGAATAAAATTATAAGCGAATTAAAGAATCTAAAATAAAATGGCAAAATCACCCCATAATTGTATAATAAATTTCTCCCCCGAGGTAGCTTTTGCCCAAAGTTTTACGGTTTATCGAAATTACACAAGCAAGGTATTCCCTTAAGGCCAATTGTAGCATGTACGAAAGCCCCTGCCTCCAATATTGGAAAGTGGTATGTACAGCCTTCAAACCGTTACTTAATTCCCAAAAATCGTACATATTTAATTCGGTAGATTTAGTTGAAAAACTTAAAAGTGCAAGCATTTCAGTAAATACAATAGTAAGTAGTTTTGACATAGTTTCTTTGTACACAAATATTAATGTAGCAATATCTGAGCAGTTATTAAAAAATAAAATGGAAGAAAACTATCATTTAATTGAAGATTCAACAACAGGAATAGATTGTGAAGTTTTAATGTCCCTAGTCAAAATTGGTAATAAGTATTCAATGTGTTTTCAGTTCCGTAATTCTTTTTATCAACAAAAAGATGGTCTCCCTATGGGTGTGCCGCTATCCGGGTTATTAGCGAACATTTATGTAGAACACCTTGAAAATTGGGTCTTAAATTCATATTTTTTAAAACATGTATATTGGGGGCGTTATACGGATGATGTAATATCGCTCTGGAATTATCGGGAAAATGAACTTAGGGGCTTTCTAGATCACCTTAATACATATGACCGAAATTTACAATTTACCTTAGAAACTGAAAATGCAAATAAATTACCGTTTCTGGATGTTTTAATTATTCGTGACATTGATAAACTGGATTTTACAATTTACAGAAAACCCACAAAAATAACAGATATCTACATTTTAAATCCAATCACCCCCCACAAGTTAAAAGAGGTGTTGTTACATCTCTTGTTGACCGTGTCCTAAACATTTGCTCTGAATCTTACATCACAGATGAACAAAATTTTATTAGAGACATACTTTTGGAGACGGTTATCCTATTGTCTTTATTAACAATACAATTAGCTGAAGATTGGCAAGACACTCCCGTAAAATTAAGGGTCTTTTGCAATTAGAAGATCCCGTCAAGCCCTTAAATATAATTTACCTTCCATATATTCCAAAAGTCACTACAAGTTTAAAAAAAGTTTGCACATAAAATAATTTTTATGTCGTATTTACAAATAATTTTAAAATCATGAATTTCTTAAATTCTGGTAAAGATATAACCCCAGTTACTCACCAGAGAGGGGTTTATCAAATACCATGTGACTGTGGCCATTTTTATGTTGGTAGAACCCATCAAAATTTAGATAAACGCCTGCAACAACACAAAGATGACATAACTAAAGCTTTAAATTCTAATAGTGCAAATATTTCCTTTGATTCTGCTTTAAGCAGTCACATATATGATAACCCTAGTCATAAAATGCTTTTTGAAGAAACTTGCCTTATAAGCAATGATTTAGGCATAAAACAGGTTGTTCGACAGGCAATTGAAATTAAAATCAAAATAAATAGTAATATTTCTTTAAATAGAGATTTGGGGGAATATTCGCTTAATGCCTTATACACAAATTTAATTAAAAATGATTTGATTAATTATATTAAAAAACCTGTAAATAACTCCATTCAATCTATTACGAATAGACCTTCTATTCTGGCTGCCAAGAAGGCGAGATTAGCTTTAAAAGCTTGTCTGTAAGTATTTTAATTCCATCTGAATGAACTGTTCTCTGTTCATTTCGTTTGGAGTACCAGTCCTGGTTGAACTTCCTTGAAGTAATGATATTAGGGCTGTTTTAAAACATTTTTTTTAAACAGTTTTAATGATTGAATTTTAATGTAAGTTTCTTTTATAGTGTTTTTATTCTCTTCGTCTGTTTTTCTGCGGACGGCCCTTGGATATAGGGTCGAAATATTCATTTAAAGTTGCGTTCCACTGTCTTGTATAAAAATTTCCCTGTTGCTCTACTTATTTGTTTAAGACAAGAGGGTGACTCTAGTATCAAGAGAGAACATGATGATTTATTTTATGGGACGGGTTCAAAATGTCCAATTTTGCTCAATAATATTAATAATGTGTAACAATATATCTAACATATTTTTATGTAAATATTCTACAAGTCGTTATTTCAATAAAAATATTTTATGCATTACTTTGTTATATTTCTATTATTTTTTGAATATGCTAGCATTTCAAACGCTTAGACTGTTTATGAAAAAGTCTGAGAATTTTTGTTTTCTTTGGAGAAAATTAAAATTGGGGTATAACTTTTTTCTTTTCTTCGAGAAAATTCAGAAGATAACTTTAACTTTTACTCACTTCGTTTTGAAAACTCAGAATTAAAATGGAACCTTTTCTCTTCTTTGGGAAAACATTCAGGAGAGAACTTGAACTTTTCTTCACTTCTATGAGAAAATACAGAATTAAAGCAGAACTTTTTCTCTTAATGGGGAAAAATACAAACCCTTTTTTTATTTCAGAAAATTCAGAAGAGGACTTGAACTTTTCTTCACTCCTTCGAAAAAAACTCAGAAATAAAAGTGGAACTATTTATCTTAAGAAGAGAACTTGAACTTTTCTTCACTTCTCCGAGAAAATTCAGAATTAAAGTGGAACTTTTTATATTCAGAAGAGAACATGAACATTATTGCACTTCTTTGAGAAAACTTAGAATTAAAGTTGAACTTTCTATCTTCAAGGTAAATATTCACAGTCAAAGTATAACTTTTTTCTATCTTCTATGAACAATTTGGAACAGAACTTTAAATCTTTTCATCTCTTTGAGAAAAATCAGAACTGAAGTGGAATTTTTATTTTCTTTGGAAAAAATTAGAATTAATGCGTTACTTATTTCTATTCGTTGAGAAAATTCAGAAGAGAACTTGAAAATTAGGAACTGAAGTGGAACCTTTTTTGTATTTTTTTTTATTTTCTTTGGAGCAAATTAGAATTGAACTGTAACTTTTTTCTTTTCATTGCGAAATTTTCAGAAGAGAAGTTGAACTTTTCTTCATGACTTTGAGAAAACTCTGAATTAAAATGGAACTCTTTATCTTCATGGCGAATATTCACAATCAAAGTATAACTCTTTTGTATCTTCTACGAAAAATTTGGACAGAACTTAAATTCTTTTCATCTCTTTGATAAAAATCAGAACTGAAGTGGAACCTTTTTATTTTCATTGGAAAAAATAGAATTGATCCGAACTTATTTTTATTTGAGAAAATTCAGAAGAGAACTTGAACTTTTCTTCAGTTTATTGAGAAAACTCAGAATTAAAGTGGAACTTTTTATCTTCAGAAGAGAACTTGAACATTTTTACACTTCCTTGAGAAAACTCACAATTAAAGTGGAAATCTTTATCTTCCTGGCGAATATTCACAATCAAAGTATAACTTTTTCTATCTTTAACGAGAAATATAGAGTAGAACTTTACATTTTTTTCTTCTCTTTGAGGAAAATCATAACTGAAGTGGCACCTTTTTTATTTTCTCCGGAAAAAATTTGAATTGATCCGTAATTTTTTTTTCTTTGAGAAAATTCAGAAGAGAACTTAAAATTTTCTTCACTTTATTGAGAAAACTCAGAATTAAAGTGGAACTTTTTACCTTCAGAAGAGAACTTGAACATTTTTGTTCTTCTTTGAGAAACCTCAGAATTAAAGTGGAACTTTTTATCTTCATGGCAAATATTCACAATAAAAGTATAACTTTTTTCTATATTCTATGAAAAATAGTGTGTCACGCCCGCTCAGCCACATATTCATAATGAGAGAGACATGCAAAAAGTTAGGTTAATTTAGGTTTACTTAGAGTGGCGTACCACTCTAAGTGAACCTAAATCAATCTAACTTTTTGCACGTCTCTCTCACTATGACTGTATGTCTGAGTGGGTTCCTTCCATATATAACCAGTCTAACCTATTTTTTTTACTGAATTTTTTGGATTTAGAAAAATACTCAACTTTTTTACGAATCTTAAAATGACATGAATTATGCTTGCGGCTGTACCAATCGTACTCTATGATCTTACACACGAAGCAGCTTTCCCAGTGGTACTCTATGGTAGGTTATCGAGACTACCTAGTTTATTGCATGTCTTAAATCAGTAATTTTCACACATTGGATGGATAAACACCTGCATCATATTTAAAAAAAGAAAGTGAAAATGAATTATTCAAGAAAAGTTTGTACACTTGATAAAGTCATTGTTGCCTTGAATACTGACAAAGAGATATATTTGAATAATGAAACAAGTAGTAGTAGAGATCTTATTAGGAATGTATGCTTACGTTGTCATGACAGTGAGGAGTTAAATTCCTTTGGAGTACCCAAGCATTCACATCATGCAAATGGTGGATATGTGAAAGCATCATTTCTAGATAAGTTAGTAATCCAAGAGAATGCCAACATAAAAATAACAGTTGATGAAGAGGGCAATCTGGTAACATGCTACCCGTTGATAGATTTTATTGTCATCGTTCCGGTGTTAGCATTCGAATGAAAGCAAAGGGAAATAGAAGACATGCATACTGCTGCACTAACACAATAATTATATCTTATGTTCGTGCCAGAACTGTAACCTTTTTAAAAATAATGTAATAATACACAATGAAATCGCTGGCAAAATAAAAAGGGCATTGGCGGACAATATCATTAATGAATATGAAGATAAATTAATGGAGAATAAAGCAAAAGTGAACATTATTACTACCAATAATCATATAGTTAATGAATCATATAATACCCAAGATTAAACGTTTATTGAACCTGTAGGTGACACCCCAGTAAAAACTGGGTATGACTCAAAATGGAATAATGAATATTCTACTGGTTATGAACTAAGAAAAGAGGGTAACTCTAGTATCAAGAGAGAACATGATGACTGTATTTATTCTACATATTCTACATGTCGTTACTTCAGTAAAAATATTTAATGCATTTCTTTGTTATATATCTATTAATTTTAGGATATGCTAGCATTTCATACTCAGCGTAGACGCTTAGAATGTTTTTTAAAAAGTCTGAGATTTTTTATTTTCTTTGGAAAAAATTAGAATTGGACTACAACGTTTTTCTTTTCTTTGAGGAAATTCAGAAGAGAACTTGAACTTTTCTTCACTTCGTTTTGAAAACTCAGAAATAAAGTGGAACCTTTTCTATTCTTTGAGAAACATTCAGAAGAGAACTTGAAACTTTCTTCACTTCTTTGAGAAAATACAGAATTAAAGAGGAACTTTTTTCTTTCTTGGGGAAAAATTCAGAATCGAAGTATAACTTTTTTCTAACTTCAAAGGAAAAATTTAGAATTGAACTGTAACTTTTTTTATTTGAGAAAATTCAGAAGAGGACTTGAACTTTTCTTCGTTTTTTCGAGAAAACTCAGAATTAAAATTGGAACTATTTATCTTCTGAAGAGAACTTGAACTTTTCTTCACTTCTCTCAGAAAACTCAGAATTAAAGTGGAACTTTTTATATCTTCGTTGAGAATATTCAAAATTCAACTGTAATTTCTTTTCTATCTTCTACACAGAAATTTAATTTTTGTGTCTAAAGTTCGCGCATTACTTAGGAACAAAGAACAATTGAACGTTTCATGAACATCTTCAAACTGTATCTACCCGTTTAATTTAGTCGGTCAAAAAATGTGTTTGAAAATAGGTGTTTCGATGTGCTCAATTTTTAAAAATGGTGGTAATTTTCTTTTTAATATTGATTTTATTGTTGGATGTTTGCATGAATAGCTGAAGTGGAAGTGTCTAAGGTTAGTAAATAAAGAAGTCAAGATCAGGAAAAATTTTAATTTAGTTGGTCAAAAAATGGGTTTGAAAATAGGCGTTTCGATGAGCTCAATTTTTTAAAATTGGTTGTAATTTTCTTTTTAATATTGATTTTATTGCTGGATGTTTGCATGAATAGCTGAAGTGGAACTGTCTAAGGTTGGTAAATAAAGAAGCCATAATCAGGAAACATTTAGGCCATGGGGAACTTTTAAAAAGATAACATTCTACATGTTATATTTTATAATTTTAAGCAAAAAGATGTCAGAATTGAACGTTCAATTCGTTAGCTTGTCTAACTCTCAAAGATGAGGTCTGAAAGACGTTCTGATAACTTTTTTCTTACACATTTTCAACTCTTAATGTAGCCTCTATATTGAAAATTGGAACTTGTGTATTATAGCGACCACAACCTAGAAATTCTAACTTTTTCCTGTCAAAATAATCCCTAAAATATCACAATCGGTTTCACCCGAAAAATCCTCTAAAAATACTTTCTGAAGGTTCCTTTGTGTATCAACAACTATGCATGGATATATTTCAATTCCCATGAAGCCTATTGATTTTTTCTGTCATGAATTCTTATGAAATTCTACCAAAAAGAAATTGTATCAAAACATATATTGCCTAGTTCGACAAGCATATTACGTATATTCAATGCTAACGTTTCTAGGACTTGGTCTGATGTCACTCCGGTTAGTATCTCTAGCTCTTTGATTAGCTGTGACGTCACTTAGTTTAGTATGTTCTGTCGCCTTCCTACTTGAATTGTAATGACCCTCTACAGTAATTGGGAGATACCTGGGGGAATGGATATAAAAAATGAATTTTGTCTATTGTTAACATATAGTATTCGTTATTTGAAAGAAAACAGACATTTTTTGTTGAGGGGGGATTTTGCACGGGGAGAATTTTCCATGAACATGGAAGTTTCCGGAAATGAGTTTACAAGGGGAAATTTTACACGGGAAATCTCCCAAAACTCTACGAAATTTATCTTACTTTCTATTTGCTGATTCAACATTGCATCTAGAGATATTTCTTTGGAAATTGTCCGGGGGAATTTTCCTGAAAATTTATATATATCCAGGGGATTTTTTGGGGGAGGGAGAGATATTCCGCAGGAGAAGTTCTCCATAGGGGAATTTTCCGTGGGATAAATTAATCTTGGGAGAATTTTCTGTGAGAAAAACTTTCCATTTGAAGGATGGAATTTCCAGGACAAATTTCACACCAAGAGATTTTTCCCGGCATGATTCAAAAATAGATTAGAAATTAAATGAAAAACAAGTTTCCTTTAAATGAAAGTAGACTAGAGAAGATTTTCTTAGTGAAATTGTCCAGAAGAAAATTTCTGAGCATAATTTTTACCAGGGATGGAATTATCGTGGGGGGGGACATTAAGAAGGATGAATTTTCCATGCAGGATTTTTTGCGTGGGGTATTTTCCATAGAGTAAAGAGGTAGCTTTCCTGGCATTATTGAAAAACGATAAGAAATTAAATTAAAAATAAAAACAAGTTTATTTTCAAATGAAACCTGAAACTAGGGAGCAGTATCGAAACTTAACACGAAAAGAAATATTACCGCGTATGAGGAGAGATACCCTCTCCTCAATGCCTCACTCTATACGCTAAATTTTGACTCTTTGTCCAGATTCTTCAAGAACAACTCCTGAAACACAACGGTCGTTTAATTAAAATAGGAAGCATTTTAAAACACTAGAAAAACATATGTGAGGGGTATCTCTCCCTCTCATATATGCAATAATTTCAGCTCGTTTTAAGTTTTAATACTGTGATCCTTACTTTCTTTAAAAAAAACTTTTTTATTTAAATACTGAGGTAGAACCAATTCTCACGGAGAACATTGACATGTTGCCGATTCTGAATAGCCAAAAATAGCAACTTGGTTAACCTTCTTTATTGTGAGCCCAGGGTGATAGTAGTGAGGGCTTTTTGTATTCTGTGACACCAATAGCCGCTACTCATTTCTTATAGACCATCCATCAGGAAGAAGTTTAACGGCAATTCCTTCAAGACGCACATATTATTAATGTCAGTGTGGAAACCCCGCTTGTAACTAAAGATGACCTAATCTCGCGTGACTTGTTAGAGCTCAGGGTCCAGTAGCCGAGTGGTAACCGCCGGTAGTAACTGAAGACGGTGCACTCGTGGATGTTACGTAATGACTGGGCAAACGTGGATGTTGCGCAATGATGCCGCACATTTGAGTGTCACGTAATGGTGGCGAACATGTGGATATTACACAATGAGGAGGCAAATGTGGATGTTACGTAATTACAAGGCACATGTGTGCTACGGAGTGATGGTACACACGTGAAGGTTCGTAATGACGGCACACACGTGGTATGCTACATACTATTTTAAGAGATATTTTATTTCTTTTTTCGCCAGGTTTTTTTTATTTTTTTCTTATTTGAGATTTTTTTTTACAGTGGTTTTTAGGATATCTTCCTCGAGACGTTTTTTTCAATAAGATATTTTTTATTTCTTTAAGATTTCATTTTCTTCAAGATATTTTCTTCAAGATATTTTGTTCTTCATGACACTTTTTTGTACAAGATTTTTTTTTTCAAGATCTTTTTTTCTTCAATATTTTTTCCTCAGTGAATGTTTGCAATCCGTCATGAAAGATTTTTGTTCGTTCTAGAAGTGGAACGTAAAACCAGAACGTAAATGCTGCCTTAGACAGCTGGACCAGCACACTATTCCTAATATTATGATTTGGAAAATACTGTAATGCTTTAAGAGAGTTCGTTTCTTTCTTCAACAGTTTTTTTCTTGATTTTTTTTCTCTGAGATTTTTTCTAAACTGTTCTTTAAGATATTTTCTTCAAGAAATTTTTTCAACAAGATTCTCTTTTTTTTCGAGATTTCATTTTCTTCAAGATATTTTTTTCAAGATTTTTCTTTCTTTAAGACACTTTTTTCTACAAGATTTCTGTTCGTTCTAGGAGTAGAACTTAAGACCAGGGATTTTCTTTCAATGGAATGCTGCCTTAGACACATGGAGCAGCGCACTATTCCTAATATTATAATTAGGAAAACGCTTGCTAGTTGAAATGATTCTATAAAGCTCTGGATTGCATGTTTCCTATCTCTAAGATAATTCACATGCATATCTTTTTCAGTAATAGAGCCTTTTACCCAATTGGAAGTAATCTTTAACGAGCTTATGTACACAGGCTAAAAGATGCATAAATTGCATTAATGAAATATATTAAAGATTCATCCTGGAACAATACATCTAAAAGACTAACAATTTGTATTCAACCTAAAAGTTTTATTAAAAGGCAAATTTACAAGCATTATTAAAACACTTTATGCTTAGAGCACGGGGAACATAGCATTTCTTTATGATATCGTAATATTCTATGACAATTCCCAGCCTCTGACACTCAATGGCTGGCTCGTGGCAACCTCTGTCGCGCATTATAGCTGTTCCGTAGTTTAGCTTGTCCATGTTAGCTTTCTGCTGCTTTAAAGTGTGTTTTAGAAGTTTTTGGTTTGAAACATATGATTTATTATAATTACTTCCGCTGTTTCATGGTTTAACTTTCCTGTTTTAGTGTTTTTTCTTTTCAACGGTATTTTGGAAGTTTTTCTTTTAAAAAGCAAGATTTAGGATGTTTAGCTGTGCTCTTTCGGGATTTAGCTTTGTTAGCTTTGTTGGTGTCTCAAAGACTAGTTTGGAAGAAATTTTTTATTTCTACTATTTTGTGCTATAGCTTGTAATTACTAGCTTTGATGGTACTTCAAAGTGGGTTTTGGAAATTTCTGGTCTGAAAAATATGATCAAGGTTGTTTAGTTTTGCTGTTTCACGGTTTAGCTTGATTTTCTTAGAGTTATTAGTGCTTCCAAGTATGTTTTGAAAGTTTGTCCTTTGAAATTTACGATTTAGGGTATTTAGTTGCGTTATTTCGTAGTTTATCTTGTCTGTCTTAGCTTTGTTAGTGTTTCAAAGAGTATTTTGAAAGATGTTGTTTAGTTCTACTATTTCGTGGTTTAGCTTGTCTGTGTTAGTTTTCTTTGTGTTTCCAAGTGTATTTTGGAAGTTTTTGTGAAACATAATATTTAGGATGTTTAGTTGTTTGGTTTTGAGGTTTAGCTTATCAGTGTTAGTGTTGTTGATGGTTCAATGTGTATTTTGGAATTTTTGCCTTTGAAACATACAATTCAGGATGTATACTTGTCCTTTTTCGTGCTTCAGCTTTTCCGTATTAACTTTGTTCGTGCTTCCAAGTGTATTTGGAAGACGAACTAAACCACGAAACAGCAGAATCAAATAGCTTCCTAGGAAAAACTCTTTGAAACATCAACAAAGATAACAGAGACAAGCTAAACCACGAAAGAGCACAACTAAATATCATAAATCTTACTTTTCAGACGAAGAACTTATAAAATACACTTGGAAGCACCAACAAAGCTGACATGGACAAGCTAAAGCAAGAAACACGACAATTAAACATCCTAAATCATGTGTTGCAGACAAAAAGTTACATAATACTTTTGGAAACATCAACAACGCTAATAGAGACAAGCTAAACCACCAAATAACACAACTAAACATCCTAGACCTAACGTTTAAAACAAAAACTTTCAAAATTTACTTGGAAACACCAACAACGCTAACACAGGCAAGCTAAACCACGAAACATCAAAACTGAACAATTTCTTCGAAAATACTCTTTTAAACACCAAAAAAGGTAACACAGATAAGCTAAACAACGAAACAACACAACTAAACATTCTAAATCATACGTTTCAAGCGAAAATTTCCAAAATTCACTTAGAAGCACAACAAAATATTTACACAGACAAGCTCAACCACGAAAACGGACGACTAATTATCCCAAATCATAATTTTCAAGCAAAAAGCTTCCAAACTAAATCGGAAAACAGCAACAAAGATAACATAGACAAGCAAAACCACAAAAAACGTAGAGAATATCTTAAATCATATGTTTGAAACAAAAAACTTTCAAAATACACTTGGAAACACCGACAACGCTAAATCAGTCAAGCTAAACCATGAAAATGTAAAACTAAAGATCGTAAGTCATACGGCAGAACTAAATGACTTTGAAACATCAAAAAGCTAAAACATACAAGCGAAACCACGAATGAGCACAACTGAATAAAATCTTCCAAAACACACTTGGAAACACCAAGAAAGCTAACGCAGACAAGCTAATACACGAAAAAGCAGAATTAAACAACTTCTTCTAAAATACTCTTTGAAACACTAAAAAAGCTGACAGAGGCAAGCTAAACTATAAAACAACACAACTATATATCCCAAATCTTACGTTTTAACCGAGAAACTTCCAAAATCCACTTGGAAACACTAATAACTCTAAAACAGACAAGCTAAACCACGAAATATTGAAAATCAACATCCTAAATCATATGTATCAAATTGTAAGGTTGCCCCTACTAGCAGGGCTAATAAATGTGGTAGCGTGATACAAACTGAGGCGTTGGGTAAGAAATCGGTACTCAGAATTCAGTCACAACTGATTTTATTTACAAAAGAAGATAAAAGGAAAAATATTCTAATTCTGTTTATGTTGACTATTTCCAAACCTCTTCTAGGTCTAGGTCTAATGATCTACTTGTTCAAATCCACCAATGTTTACCAAAAAGAAAAAGATTAAGTTAATCCTAAGCTAACGAATGTTTCTATTTAAAAGGGTTACACTTGAACAGCTAGTCAAGGCTTGAGTTCTGGGTTATAAAAATCCTTTAGTTCAAGCTATTTTTGAGCTAAGCTAAGAATAACCGTACTTGCTTTTAATTCAAATTTCATTGACCCAAACCAAGAGATTATTTTATTATTTCTTGAAAAGGGTTGTGTATTCCTTTGACCTTTATTAAGCTTTAACTTTAGCAGGGAAACTTAATTGAAAATATCTGGACATAAAGGTTTAGAAATTCTTAAGCTGATAATATTGTTCCCCTTTTTCCCCTAACCTGCTTGTATAAACATTGAGGTCACCTTTGTATAAACATGAAGTGCGGGGTTAACGAAATGAAAGAATGATTAAAAGGGGAACGGTGTTTCTCTTCGTATAAACGTCTGAAGATTGCACAAGGGGGGTGATTAAGTAATGTTATTGTCCGATAATTCCAATTTTCGAATATAAGGTCTTTATAAAGTCAAGCTAAGTCTCAAGGGACTCTAGGCTGAAAAAGTGGAAGCCCAAGCGGCTCTCCTAGCTTTCTCTTCTTGGTTGAGGTTTCCTTTCCTCTTTAAACCCTCAGTTATTCAAAGCTTAAATTTCTGGGAAGAAATTTAATTTGGCTTATTCTAACCTTAAAAAAATGCTGTTTTGTCCAAATGGCTCAAGCCTTGTCTAGGTGGAAATACTAATGAAACTATAAGTCCCAAAATCATCAATTTCTCTTATATACGTATTAAAATTATTTCCAAGTGACAGAAAGCCTCTTAGAGGTTTTTCTTCTTATTTTAACCTTTATCTTCAAACTTTTATCCACAAGGAGAATTTCAGACAGACAGTGGTAGCTTTATCGTAATTACAAAGTAAAACACTTACTCTTTGTTCGATTTCCAAAAAAGGACTACCCTCTTTTCGTTTCTGAATCCCTATTTTAAGTTCTCTCTTTTTTTGTTCTTCTTTCCTGTCATTGGTCAGAGACCAGTTTGATGTCATACTAATAATAGTTCTTTGTTCAAAAAGTTTTCTGCTTTCTCTATTAAAAACCCTGTTTTTGGTCATGTGATTCAAATCGCGTAATATCTCTTGTCGTTGACCCCTCGAGTTTTGAAGTGGCAGTCCTGTATTTGTATTTGCATTTTATGGTCCTTGTTGGATCAAGGGTACACTTGTTCAAAATCTAGCTAAATTTGTTTGTTTCCTTACACAAAAAAAAATTAATACTTCGTTACCTTTATCATTACTCAAAAGTCATACTTTGCTATCTTTACAATTTAGTCAGGTTATGATGTATCTTTACAATTTAGTCAGGTTATGATGGCTTTCCCACATTTTCACAACCTCCCACACTTAAAATTCTTAGTACAGTTATTTTTTCTTAATGAAACTCTAACTTTGCTAAGAATCACTTTAGTTCAATCTCTTCCTGTTCTGCATTTACGTGGAATCCTTGTGACTTTTGTTTCCTATAGTCTAAGCATAGTTTTCTCAATGTTTTAAATATAATTCCAATAGAGACTAGTCCTAATAAAGATAGAAATAGATTAAAGGTATTGAGAAAAAATGTCCAATAGCTAGCCGTTTTCCTTTCTTTTTCGTACTTTAAGGAAATGTGCATTTTTCTTAGCTCAGCTATGCCAATCTGCGTCTTGGTGTTGTTCTGGAAATATATAGAGAATAAATCTTCAAATTCTTTGCTCCATTCGTTTTTTATACCAGCTATGGAGAGGTTTCCTTCTAGGCTAATTATCAATATATTTAAAGGTGCCGTTTCCTTTGTAATCTGTCCCCTATACATACTGTTTATCTTTAACATTTCTGCAGTTAGAGAACATTCTTCTGGCAATTTCACTATTGAGCTGCCTTTTATAGATGTGAATTTACTGTTTTTTTATGTTTTAAATTCAAAATGTATTCTTATTTCTTCTTTGAAAGGAGATGTGATTATATACTTTTCCCTTCCAATTCTTTGGATTAAGATTTTATTTTCCTTTATAATTTTGGTTTGACACTCTTTATTAATTAATGCATTATTTTCCATATAGTTTGCTAAACTGCAGGAGTTCATTTGTGCGCTTCTAATAACAAATTGGTGGTTGCATAATAGTGGTATACTCTTTAAATTACATCTTTTTTCTATATTGTCATCTTCTAAAAAATGTCTCGTTTGATCTTTACTTAACACAAAAAATTTGAACTCATTTTCTATTTGAAAGAAGTACGAAGTGTGTGACACTGGGAACGGAATGTTGAACATTTCGAACATTCTGAACCCATCTTGCTTATTTGATATAGAAAAATCACAAATAACCAACAATTTCAATTGTTGTGTCGCCACATTGCAGCTAGTCGATTTATAAAGTTTCAGTAAGCCGTATCGTCTATAATTTACCGATATTCTATAACCTATTGGTAGTGAATTTTCAATTTAGAAAATTGTCCTAAGCATGTCTGCCGGATCTGTGACAATGAATGGGAAACTTTTATTTTCTGCTTGAAGAATAGAAAGGATGACTGTTTCTATTTTCTTTACTAGCTTTTTTATTTGGATTGAACCTTTTGTCATTTCTTTGTTTATCTGTAATTTTAGGAAATTTATCTCATTAATTTCCTTTGATATATACTCGATAATTCTCTTGGAGGTCCTTCCCAAAATTTCTAAGCTTTTGTTCCTTTCCATTCTCAATTCTCTGTCGAGGTCACTTACTAACGATATAGATCTGTCAGACATGTGTAGTAACCTTTCATTTTTTTCAGTTAAGTAATCTACCTGATGAAGAATGTTTTCTACATTTTCTTCTGTGGCTAGGCCTGTGGCTAGGCTAGTCCTATTGTTTTTCCCAAAAGTGGTAATAGACTTCGTTTGTTTCAATTTTTATTATCCGTCATTAATGATTCTAATATTTCCATTTCCTTCACTTAATTCTAAATGTAATAGTTTACACTTATCTATTACATATTCCTTTAGGTCATGTATTTCTCTTAGTTCTGTGAAATTCTTTTTTCCCTTTTCTAAGTCCTTATTGACTATTTGTTCCATAATTTTAATATTTTCGATATTTGAAATAATCAAATTCAGGTCGTCTAAATCAGATCTGAGGCTTTCCGTATTAACATACCATATTACCTGATGTATTCCGTTAACTGGGAAGATCTGACCAATCTCCTTGAAAGCTATTTGGCTATGTATTTCTGTTTCCTTAAGCAATATCCCTCTTGTAAACAGGGTCAACCAAGCAAACAGAGTTCCAACCATTTTGCTGAAATGGTTTTATGTCCTTTAGTTACCTTTTAATATGGCAGGCTACAAGTGTATTTTATTTAAAACTGGAATGTTCGATAATCTTACATACTCATGACACTATTTGCAGTGAGAAAGTTGAATGTCTTATGTTATGGTACTCCCATACTTGTGAACTTTGTCCTCCTTACTCTCGGTGTTTTGATATGGTTATAAAGCCCTTCCCAGGTTATATCCCCGTTAGTATGAGGCTTTTATTCTGTGATAGACGCTTGCATTTTCATAACGACTTTAATTCAAATATAATTATACATTCTGTTCTTAGTGTTGCAGATCTTGATTTAGGAGATCTTTGCCTATATCCAGGCTTCCCCCCTCTTATTTTACAGTAATTTTTTATGTTATGTCTAGTCTGAAGTGTATTGTCTTTTTAACTAGTGACGGCAAGATTATTTTACACACATATCATAGTGTTTCCTTGGATTTAAGAATTTGGAACATTTCATCCTGTGGACATAGCCCTATTAATCATCGGTGTATGGTTTTGGACCTCGGTGGAATTTCATTAGTTACCCTTGAACACTTTCACATCGATCTAGCGAGAAAAGAAACTAAATTATACTCTGTTTAGGTCGCAGATTTTGAAGGGTTTTGTATTTCTCCAGAGGATACTGGCTTGGAGCAGCCTTTTGAAAGTTTAAATTTATAATAAGGTAAGTTTGTTATTTATTAAAGTTTTGCTATTTTTCCGCCGAGACAATCCTTTAAACTAGGATCTTTATAATTTAGCGGTTTTCATTTAGCCTTTCTTTGATGGATAAATCTTCCTTGTTCGTAATTATCAAATGTTTGCACCAAAGTATTTCCTTCCGAATTGTCATTTATTTCCTCACTGGTTATTTCGTCCATGGGTCGTAATTGAGGCTCTGGTAATCTCAATTCTGTGTCTGTTCCTGTGTTACCAGGACCATTCTCCTCACTTGAAGTCGTAATGTAAGGCTGGTTTACACTTTCCAAATTATTTTCATTTATTTGATTTAATAAACTTCCCTGTAAATTACATTGCCAAATATTATGGGGGATCTCTTCCTCTATCTGTGTTTTATTCATTTGCTCCCCTTCAATTTCGTGTGGTATAGGATTTAAGGGCTTGTCATCTACCTTTGACCTTTGTTTTGCTATCTCGGGGTTCATGGCTAAAAACCTTTCGTGGTCGTTTATCTTTTAATTTGTCTTATATTTACCAACCTGTGTTTACAGGTTTTTAACTCCTGTAGCAAAAAGACGTTTTTATATAATTCCGATAACACTAGATAAGGTCCTCTATATGAATAATTTTTTGATGAACTTTCTTGGATGACCTACACTAAATTATTAGGGAAGATTTCAATTTCCAATATTTTTTTGTTGTATTCTGCCGCTTGACCTTTTCGGGCCCTTTTTAATTTGTTCATACATATTCGTCGGCTGACAAATACCTCTTGAACGAGATTAGATACCTATTCATCTTCTGAATAGAAACTCTCCCTCGGATTAGAAACAATGTTATCAAATACTGAAGCTAATTGTATGAATGGTAAGAATTCACTCCAATTTCCCCTATGTATCTCATCGTGGTAGTGAGTTAGTATTCTTTTTACGCATTTTACTCTATTTTCTGCTAATCCATTAGATTGGGGGTTTCTTGGCGATGAATGTATAATTTTGATTCCTAATTCTTTGGCCATTTCATTAAAGGTTTTACTCGTAAAGCATGTGGTATTATCAGACAGTAGGAAATCCATATTTCCATAATGGGATATGATTTCCTTTATTATATATTCCATCACTGTTTTTGACCTGAGGTCTTTGGCTGGTGCTATCACTGTGTACTTAGTAAAATTCTCTACCGCAATAATTATATATTGGTCACCATTAGTGCAAAGTTGTAGTTTTCCCGTGGTATCCATTGACCAGATATGAAATGGGTGGTAAGGGAAAATACTTTCTCTCAATTTAGTATATATATTGCTAACTTTATTCCTCCTTAAACATAGATCACAGTTCTTTACTGCCTCCTCAACTTGGCAGTACAAATTTTCAAAAACACAACTTTGTTTTAACTTATTCAAAGTTTTTACAGTCCCCATGTGTGCTCCTAGGAAAAGGCTCAGATGCATAAGATTAATGATTCCTCTAATTAGTTTTTGTGGTAGGATGATTTTAAATTGATGCATCTGTTTCCTTTTTTCTGAGTCGTCTATTGCATACAATATTCTTTCGACTAGGATCAACTGAAGGTCTCGTAACCATTTCACAACAAAAGGATTCTCTTCTCCCAAATTTGAAGTTTCTGGTCAGTTGTTAATGTGAGCTCTGCCCGAAACGTCAAATTTTGGAAATTCTTCCTGCGGCTTACCCCTCTTGGTACCTAGGTCTGCGGGTATCCCAGACCCAGCCCAATTATCCATGCTAGTGACCCTTTCTATAGTCCTAGTCTTTGCAAGCTCCACCGCCCGAGCTTTTCGTTTCCATAACGGCTCGTCCCTCTCCAAGTCTGAACCCCTGGACGTTTGAGATTCAGCTCGATTATCCTTAGTGCCAGTAACTTCTACAGTAGCTCTGGTCTTGGCCAGTTCTGCCGTCAGAACTTGTCCTTTACAGGGTTCAATTTCACTCCCCTCTAAAATTGACCTGCTGTCAGTAACACACGCATGCGTACTGCCCTTTACTTTTACCTCTTTCAGTTTGCCGTGGATAGTCCCAGAGGTTAAGCATCTATCCCTGTACCCAGGCTTGTTCCTTCTTATAGAAGGAAACTCCCTTTCAGTAGTACTACTGAATTCATCCCCTTTCGATGGTTTGATAGCTCCGGGAATGTTTGAGCTACCCGTATTTGACTCACATCCCTCACAGGGCCTGGTCAAACCAGTCTGGCTCGACTGTTCATTTCTACCCTCCCTAGACTTTTCATTATTTTTATCTGTATCCTGGGGAGATTTTAAGCCTAAGAGTGTATTTTCTAATCTTATTATTTCATCAATTGCCACCTTAATTTCAGGGTCTTCTAATTGAAATCCCCTCATCTGTTCTTTACCAATCCCAAAAAAATCAATCGGTTCCTCGTCTCCTATATGGGCTAAATATTCTACTTCTACCTCATCAAGATTAATTGATCTATTTTCCTTAGCAAATTGTGAGCTAGGGCGACTCAAATAGTCTGCAGGGTTCCTACTGGTACTAATGTGGTGATATGTATACAAATCGTTGTCTAATAGAACCGCAATTCTATATAATTTTGAGTGAAGATCCTTTGATCTTTTAAGATATGTTGTGCTGCACAGTCTACAAATATGTGAGTTCTCGCGGCCCATAAATACCCTTTTTGGAAGTGCTTTAGACTTTGTACTAAGGCAAAAAGTTCCCTGTTGTGGTTATCAAACCTTGAGGCTGCACCACTAAGAACCTTCGAATAGGTTGCCACTATTCGAAATATATCTGTTGTTTCACATTGTTGCATTAAAATTGAAGCAATACTTTTTTCCGAGGCATCTGTGACAAGGTAAAATTCTTTGTCTTTATCAGGAAATTCTAAAAAAAATACTATTTGGGTTTAATAATTCTGTTTTTAATTTTTCAAAGGCTACGCTTTGTTCTGGGCCGAAAATAAAAGGAACGTTTTTTCTAGTTAGTCGAATTAAAGGTTCGGCTAATTTTGCGTAATTATGATAGAATCCCCTGTAATAACCTGTTTAGCCCAAAAATGACCTAATTCCTGTGACGTCACTTGGTGGTTCTAATTTCTTTATAGCTTCTAATTTTTGTGCTTGTGGTTTAACTCCTTTTGTGGAGACCCGAAACCCTAACAAGTCACATTCTTCCGAAAAAAATTGAGATTTATCAATATTAAGCCTTAGATTTAATTTTATAGCCTGTTTTAAAGTTTAGAAGTTCATTGCTCGTATTAAAATAAACTATTTTTATTGCATTTTTATAAGTTTCACATAGCGACGGAGATATGTGCAATTGTTTCTGAATATTCGGGGTAAACATTATAGTGTCGCCGTGAGCTACAAAGGGTGCTGAGTGATTCGACAATTTGGCATTAATGATTTTGAAACAATTGGCCTGAATAGAGACCTGTTTCGCTATATATGTCAATCCCCTTCCCGGAATTTCTTCCGTGAAAAACGCAAGGGAATTTATTTCCTCTGTACTGGTATTTCCTAAAGAGATTTTATTATATTTTAAATTTAACGTACAATCAAGTTTGTTTAAAATATCATATCCTCTAATTACGTCAAATTTCAAGTCTGGGACGACTAAAAATTTCCAAAATAATCTTTCATTCCGTTTTGCCTCATCTGTAATGCAGAATGCTACATTTATCTCTCCTATTAGCGGTAATGTCTCTCCACTTAAAGATTTCACGTTTCGGGAGGACGGTTTGAGGCGTCTACGAACCTCTACTGGAAATTTTTGACATATTTCCTCTTTTAATAAGCTTCTTTGGCACCCGCTATGTGCAAAACATTTTACAAAATTTTGGTCTGCTATTTTTGCAGTCCACATAAATGGGAAAGAACTTGGTTCAGTTTTATTTTCCTGTAACGCGCTAAAACAAATATCTTCACTTTGGTTAGAAGGAGGGTTTGTGATTTTATTTTCAGGCTTGGGACGTACCTACTCTAAGTCCTGCCTGATTATTTTTTTTCAATAGGATTTGGTGCCATACATTTGTCTGCACTATTCGCGAATTCTTGGCACCTTATACATGCTAGACTTTGCCAACAATCTTTACGATAATGTCCGGGTTTTCCACAATTCGTACACTTTGGGACTTTGCAATCCACTTCTGTGTGTCCCAGTCTCCCACGATTAAAAAATTTTCCCTTATAATTGCCCTTGTTTTTATATTCTATTCTGTGGTTAACTCCAGGTTCTTTAGCGGGATTCCTGTCTCTTGAGTCTACTACTGCTGCTCCCAGGGACATAACTGGGGAATCCCTATATATTAAATCTATTGCTTCGAATTTTTTTGCAATTGTTAATAATTCATCTTGGTCGTCCAAAGCCTTAGATTGTTCTAATACTCTCCTTCTAATACTCCTTCTCTTTCCTGTCATTGGTCAGAGAACAGTTTGATGTCATACTAATAATAGTTCTTTGTTCAAAAAGTTTTCTGCTTTCTCTATTAAAAACCCTGTTTTTGGTCATGTGATTCAAATCGCGTAATATCTCTTGTCGTTGACCCCTCGAGATTTGAAGCGGCAGTCTGGTATTTGTATTTGCATTTTATGGTCCTTGTTGGATCGAGGGTACACTTGTTCAAAATCTAGCTAATGTTGTTTGTTTCCTTACACAAAGAAAATTAATACTTCGTTACCCTTATCATTACTCAAAAGTCATACTTTGCTATCTTTACAATTTAGTCATGTTATGATGTATCTTTACAATTTAGTCAGGTTATGATGGCCTTCCCACATTTTCACAAAATGAAAAATGTCCAAAATACACTTGGAAGCACCTAAAAAGATATCATAGACATGCTAAACCATTAAACAGGACAAGTAAACATCCTAAATCCTGTTTCAAATACACTTGAAAACAAACTTGGAAATATTCTAAATACACTTGGAAACATCAACAAAGCTAACACAACAAGCTAAATCATAAATCAGCACAACAAAAAACCCTAAATCATATTTTTCAAACGGAAACTTCCAAAATACAATTGGAGACACCAACAAGGTTAACATAGACAAGCTAAAAAATTAAAGAGGACGACTAAACATCCTATATCATACTTTTCAAACAAAAACTTCCAAAATAACCTGGAAACAGCAACAAAGCTTACACAGACAAGCCAAACCATGAAACAGCATAACCAAATATCTTAAATCATATGTTTTAAATGAAAAACTTTCAAAAGACACCTGGAAACACAAACAACGTTAATATAGAAAATCTAAAACATGAAACAGCAAAACAAACTGTCCTAAATCATAGTTTTAAAATGAAAACCTTCCGAAACACATTTAGAAGTACCAACAAAGCAGACCCAGACAAGCTAGACCACAAAACAACACAAGTAGACATCCTAAATCATACTTTTCAAACAAAAACTTCCAAAATACCCTTGGAAACACCAAAAAGCTAATACGGAAGAGCTAAACCATGAAACAGCAGAACTAAACAACTTTTGTTCAGAATACTCTTTGAAATATAAACAAAGCTAACAAAGACAAGTTAACCACGAAAGAGCACAACTAAACATCCTAAATCTTACGTTTCAAAAACAAAGAAGTTCCAAAAACACACTTGGAAGCATCAACAAAGCTAGCACAGAAAAGCTAAACCACGAAACAGGACCAGTAAAATCTCCTAAATCATATGTTTAAAACCAAAATTTCCAAATACACTTGGAAATATCAACAACACTAACACAGATAAGCTAAACCGCGAAACAACATAACTAAACATCCTAAATCTTACGTTTCAAACAAAAAACTTTCAAAATACACTTGGAAACACCAAGAAAGCAAACACAGACAAGCTAAACCATGAAACAGAAGAACTAAACAACTTCTTTCAATGTAATCTTTGAAAAAGTAACAAAGCTAACACAGAAGAGCTAAACTACGAAAAAACACAACTAAATATCTTAAATTTTACGTTTCCAACGATAAACTTCCAAAATACAGTTAGAAACACTAATAAGGCTAAAATAGACAAGCTAAACCCTTAAAGAGCAAAACCAAACATCCTAAATCATATGTTTCAAACAAAAACTTCCAAAATACACTTGGAAACACTAGTAAAGTTAACACAGACAAGCTGAACCCTGAAACAGCAGAACTAAGCAACTTCTTCCAAAATACTGTTTGAAACATAAACAAAGCTAACACAGACAAGCTAAACAACGTAAGAGCACAAGTAAACAACCTAAATCTTACGTTTCAAAAACAAAGAAGTTCTAAAATACACTTGGAAGCACCAACAAAGGTAGCACAGAAAAGCTAGACCACGAAACAGGACAATTAAACGTCCTAAATCATAAGTTTCAGACGAAAAATTCAAAAATACACTTGGAAACATCAACAACGCTAACATAGATAAGCTAAACCGTGAAACAACATAACTAAACATACGAAATCTTACGTTCTAAACCAAAGAAAATCCAAAATACACTTGGAAACATCAAGAAAGCTAACACAGACAAGCTAAACCAAGAAACACCAGAACTAAACAACTTCTTTCAAAATAAATATAGAAACAGTAACAAAGCTAAGACAGGTAAGCTAAATTGCGAAAAAAACAAAACTAAAAATTGTAAATCTTACTTTTCAAACTATAAACTTCGAAAATACGTTAGAAACACTAACAATGCTAAAACAGACAAGCTGAGCCATGAAACAGCAAAACCAAACATCCTAAATCGTAAGTTTTGAACAAAAACTTTCAAAATACACTTAGAAACACCAACAAAGCTAACACAGACAAACTAAACCCTCAAAGGTCAGAACTAAGCAACTTCTTCCAAAACACTCTTTGAAATACAAACAAAGTTAAAACAGACAAGCTAACCCACGAAAGAGCACAACTGAACATCCTAAATCATACGTTTCAAAAACAAATTACTTCAAAAATACACCTGGAAGCACTAACAAAGCTAGAACAGAGAAGCTAAACCACCAAAAAGGACAAGTAAACATCCTAAATCATGTTTCAAACGAAAACATCCAAAATACACTTGGAAACATCAACAACGCTTACACAGATAAGCTAAACCACAAAACAACATAACTAAACATCCAAAATCCTACGTTTCAAACCAAAAAAAAAACAAAACAAAATACACTTGAAAACACCAACAAAGGTAACAAGAACAAGCTAAATCATAAAACAACACGACAAAATACCCTAAATCTAAAATCTTCCAAAATACACCAGGAAACAGCAACAAAGCGAACACAGACAAGCTAAAACACGAAACAGCATAACAAAATGTCTTAAACCATATGTTTTAACGGGAAACTTTCTAAATACACTTGGAAACTACAATAACAATAAAACAGACAAGCTAAACCATGAAACAGCAAACCCAAACGTTCTAAATTACACTTTTCAATAGAAAAAGTTCCAAAATACACCTTGAAACAGCAACAAAGCTAACCCAGACAAGCTAAACCACGAAACAGCATAACAAAATATCTTAAACCATATGTTTCTAACGTAAAACTTTCAAAATACACTTGGAAACTCCAATAATGCTAGAACAAACAAGCTAAACCATGAAACAGTAAAACTTAACGTCCTAAATCATAGGTTTCAATAAAAAAAAATCCAAAACATTCTTTGAAACACCAACAAAGCTAACCCAGACAAGCTAGACCACAAAACAGCACAAGTAGACTTTGTACATCATACGTTTCAAACAAAACACCAGTAAAATTAACACAGATAAGCTAAAAAACGAAACAACGGAACTAAAAATCTTCTTCCAAAATACTCTTTGAAACATTAACAGAGCTATCAAAAATAGGCTAAACTACGAAAAAACACAACTAAACATCCTAAATTATACGTTTCAAACGAGAAACTTCACTTGGAAAATGCACTTGGAAACACTAATAATGCTAAAAAGACAAGCTAAACCAAGAAACAGCAAAAAACATCCTAAATCATAAATTTCAACCGAAAAACTTTCAAAACACATTTGTAAACACCACAAAAGCTAACACTGACAAGCTATAGCACGAAACAGTAGAACTAAACAACTTCTTCCAAAATGTTACATAAAAATCAACAAAACTAACACAGAAAAGCTGAACCATGAAAGAGCACAGCTAAACATCTTAAATCATGCTTTTTAAACGAAAAACTTCCAAAATACACTTGGAAAGACCAACAACGCTAAAACAGGAAAGCTAAACCACGAAACAGCAATAGTGAACATTTTAAGTCATACGTTACAAACGAAAAACTTCCAAAACGCACTTGGAAGCAGCAAAAAGCTAACACAGACATGCTAAACTACAAAACAGCTATAATGCGCACCGGAGAGTCCAACTAACACTCCTTCCGCGCCCACCAGTTCCTCAAACGCATCCAATCAAAATTTTGAGACAGCCATTTTGTCCAGCGTACTTGATTTCCAAATAGAAGTTATGTTTTTGAGGAGGACACTCCCCCACAGCCCTCAGGACAAGGATTGTAAGTTATGCCCTGGGGGCATATAAGGTTTTTATAGAAAGCTTTGTCGTAGAAACTTCAAAAAGGACTCATTCGCTTGGAAATTCAAAGGACTACTGCCCTTTCTAATAGTCGAAAGTAACTGGAGGGCATCTAAACCCCCTCTCACGCCCACCTTTTCCCCAAACACATCGAATCAAAATATTGACATAGCCATTCTCTTCAACGTAGTTAAAAATTCAGGAAATTAGGTCTTTGAGGATCCCCCCCCCCCCCGACAACCCTCAGAGCAAGGGTTCTAAGTTATTCCTTGGGGGCATATAAGGTTTTAATAGAAAGTGTTGTCGTAGAAACTTCAGAAAGGGCTCATTCGATTGGAAATTTAAATGGCTAGTTGCCTTTTTAATAGCCGAAAGTGATTGGAAGGCATCTAACGCCCCTTCCACGCTCATTTCTCTAAACACATCCAATGTGTTCATTTCTCTAAACACATCCAATCAAAATTTTGATATAACTATTTTGTTCAACGTAGTTGAAAGTTCTGGAAATTATATGTTTGAGCAGGACACTCCCCCCACAGTCTTCAGGGCAAGGGTTATAAGTTATGTCTTGGGGACATATATGGTTCTTATGGAAGGAATGTTCGAATAAACTTCAGAGAAGGCTCATTTGATTGGAAATTGAAAGTTCTAGTTCACTTTTTAAGCGTCAAAAGATATCGGAGGGTAACCAACTCCCCCCTCCCCGGACCCTGCTTCCCAAGTGTATCCGATAAAAAGTTTGAGACAGCTATTTTGTTAAAAAAATAGTTCGAAGATCATATAACAATAAATCCGGTGTCGACACGACCCCCTCCCATATATGGGCCTTACTGAAGGGATGCTCGTATTCATTTCAAAGAGGGCTCATTTGATTGGAAATTGAAAGTTCTAGTTCAATTTTAAGAGTAAAAAGAGATCGGAGGGCACCTTACCCCCTCCTCCATGCCCTTTTTTCCTCAAACCCATCCGATAAGAACTTTGAGACAACCTTTTTTTAGATAGTTTAAAGACCATATAACGAAAACTCCGGCGTTGAAAGAGTCCCCCGGGGCCCAAGGGCAAGCGTTGTAAGTTATGCCTTGGGAAAATATATAGTTCTTATTGAAGGGATGCTAGTAAAAACTTCAAAGAGGGCTCATTTTATTGGAAATTGAAAATTCTAGTTCAGTTTTTTTAGAGTCAAAAGAGATCGGAAGACAATTAGCCCCCCTCCCACTTCCCTTTTACCCCAAATGCATCCAATAAAATTTTTTAGATAGTCATTAAGTTAAAAACTGCTCAAAAGTCATATAACAAAAACTCAGGTGTTTTGACAACCCCCAGAGCCCGGGGGGAGGCGTTGTAAGTTATACCCTGGGGCATATATAGTTCTTATGAAATGGATGCTCGTATAAACTTCATAGAGGGCTCATTTGACTGGAAACTGAAAGTTCGAGTTCACTTTTTACTAGTCAAAAGAGATCCGAGGATAGCTAGTCCCCCCCTTACGCTTTGTCTTTCCAAACCCATCTGATGAAAATTTTCAGGTAGAAATTTTTTTTAAATAGTTCTAAGATTGGATAAGAAAAACTCCGGTGTTAATACAACCCCCCAGGGCCCAGGGGAAGGCGTTCTAAGTTATTCCTTAAGAGCATGTAGGGCTCTTATGAAAGGGATGCTCGTATAAATTTCATAGAGGGATCATTTAATTGGAAATTGAATGTTCTAGTTCACTTTTTAAGAGTCAAGAGAGTTAAGGGCAACTAGCCCCCTTCTCGCTGTTTTTTCTCCAAACCTGTCCACTACAAATTTCGAGATAGCCAGTTTTTTGGAAATTGTTAGAAAAATAGACAACAAAAATTCCCCCAAGGGCCTGGGGGATAGGCGTTGTAAGTGTTGACCTGGGGGCATATTTGGTTCTTATGATAGGGGTGCTCGTGCAAAATTCAGAGTTTCATTAAAAATAGTACAAATGTCAGATAAGAAAAATTGCTATGTCGACGCAACCCTCCAGGGCCCGGAGGCAGGCGTTATGAGTAATGCTTTAGGGGCTTTTACAGTTCTTATGGAGGGGATACTCGTATAAACTTCGGAGAGGGCTCATTTTATTGAAAATTGAAAGTTCTTGTTCACTTTTAAGAGTCAAAAGTGATCGGAGGGCAACTAGTCCCCCCCGCCTCCTCCACGCCCTAAATACATAAGGTATAAATTTTGAGATAGACATTTTGTTAAAAATAGTTCAAAGTTCAAATAACAAAAAAACTCCGGTGTCGACACAGCCCTCCAGGACCGGGGGTAGGCGTTGTAAATTATACCCTGGGGGCATATATGGTTATTATGGAAGGGATGCTCGTATAAACTTTATAGAGGGTTCATTTGACTGGAAATTGAAATGTGGAATTCACTTTTTAAGATTCAAAGGTGACTGGAGGGTAGCTAGCCTCTCCCCACATTCCACTTATTTTTTTTTCCAGATACACTTTATATAGAAGGGATCATCGCACAAACTTCAAAGGGGGCTCATTCGATTGGAAATCGAGAGTTCTAGTGCCCTTTTTTAAGAGTCAAAAGTTATCGGAGGGCAAATAGTCCCCCCAAGCCTTTTTTCCCCAAATACATAAAAAATTTGAGGTTGCCATTTTGTTAAAAATAGTTCAAAGATCATATAACAAAAACTCCTGTACGTATGGCCATTTCGTTAAAAATAGATCAAAGGTCAGATAAGAAATACTCCTGTGTCGACACAACCCCCCAGGGCCAGGGGCAGGCATTGTAAGTATTGCTCTGAGGGCATATATGGTTCTTATGTTAGCAACTAGTATTCAACCGAGCAAGTTCGAAAATTTACCTGTGCTGTATTCAGTGCCAAGTACACTGTGACGTAATCTATTAGATAAACAAACTAATTATTGGATGAGCTAACTAACCGCTGGCGGACGTGATTTATTGCAAGGCTTTTTTGGAAAACGGGGGGATTTAATTGCCCCCCTTGCCAGTCAGTTTTCGTGTTTTTTTTTTAACATAATTTTCTGAAGGTGTTGAAGGAAAATATAAAGGATGGCCGTATGATTGCCGTCTAGCCCAATAATTTTGAGACCGTCTAGCTCAATAATTTTGAAAGGGGTATATTAAAGATTATTTTATTATTTTGTGCCAATTGAGGACATTATTTACAACATAATCAATAAGTTGCCGAGAGAGATTCGAAGGAAGAAGAATTGGTTAGGTGGCCGAAGGAAAGACAATGGCAAGTAAAGTGTCTGGTTTGGATAAAAGAAAGTTGCAAATTCTAACGGCAGGTGATAGAACAATGCGCCCTGATTCAGAAGTGAATTTCTCAGGCAACGAAAGTACGGAAGAACAATTAATCATAGGCATACTGAAAAACTAAATAAACCAACCGAAGGTTAAAACAAAACAGTGGACTGACAAAATCAAAAAGGACTTGGAATCAGTCAAGAAGTTGAAACAGCTGTCAATAAGAATCTGTCAAGAAGAATCTGTCAAGAAGAATCTTCTTGGCTGAAAGATCAGCCAAGAAGTTAAAACAGCTGTCAGCAAACTGGGTGCTGTAAATCAGAGAACAGAACCGAGTGAGTCCACCATCGAAAACATCAAAACGGAGATTTACAATAGTCTGTCTTTCGATCTTGAGAAAATGGGGAAAGACAAGTTCTGTGAACTTGACCGACGTTTAAAATCCCTTGAGAAGTCCGTTTCCCTTATCGGTCTAGCTACTGATACTGTAAAAGCGTCAGTCAGTGAAATTAAAGGGACAATAGACAAGCACATTGAGACCCTTGCACAAACGTCGCTAGGTAACCAACTGATATTTTTCGGCCTCGAAGAAAATGTCACAACGAACACTGTTATATCAAGGAGAACGTAGAAAACAAACTTATGGAACTATGTGCGCAGAAATTTCCGGGCATTCCTTTAGATGCCTCTGATATTGTCTTTGCCCGAAAAATAGGACGCAAAGTGTCAAATCTGCCAAGACCGACTGTAGTGACACTTTCAAAACTAAGAGTTCGGTCGCACACTTTAAAAAATAGGAAGCAACTCAAGGGGTCTAGAATGTCTGTCACTGAATTCCTAACAAAAACTAAACGTGAGTTATTCGCATACGCAAAAACTGAATTTGGACTGAAAAACGTCTTGACCGCTGATGGAAAGGCTATGGTTAAAACCGGATCCACAAGTGCCCATAAAGTGTAAAATAAGGATGAGATTATCATTTTGAAAAGATTTCTTGATACTTCGATTGGGGGCATTTGAAACTAAGAAAGTGTATTGATAATAATATTTATGGATGTAATTAATTTGTAACATTGTTGCTTTTCTATCTTAGTGCTATCATTTCCTTTTCTCTTTCTACCTTTCTTTCTCATTTTTTTCTCTCTTTCTACTTCTAATCCTGCTTATGCTTTTCCTGCTCTATTTCCTGCTTATGCCTCTCTTCTTGTTGTGATAGACGGTCGGATTTTTCAGACTCAAAAAAAAGGGGAGGAGGAGAAGGAACAGAGATGTTTTTCACGTGAGGGTTGCCCGTTTTTGGCCAAGTCATCATCACGAAATACTACAAACGCCAGAAAACTTCTGTTATTACTATTTTCCTCCACTACCATTATCTAGTCTAATTGATGAAAATAAAAAACATCGTTGATCTCAGTTCAGTTCAATATGGGTTTTAATTCAAAAAAATATATATAAAAATACACTTAACTTAGTTCCTTGTGCATTGATGCACGTTTGGGCCCGTAATAATTTCACATTCTAAATACAGCGTGGCCTCCTGTCCTCTCCAATTTCCACCCCGAACCGCCATCAAATAACAATAAATTTAACACAACTTCTCCTCCGCTCACACCCCTTGAAGTATCAAACTAAAATATCATAATTAATAATAATATCGAAAAATTCTAAACATAATAATAATAAAAAAAAATCTAGTAAATAAATATTTAATCTTTTAGATATTGTTTCACAGTAGCAAGTGAATCTCGTGCTGATGCTTTTAATCAATTTTTCGTTAATCAGACATCTCTACAAGCTTCTGGCCCATCTCCTGAACAAACCCACAGTAGAACAATATCAGGTCTTTTTCTAGCTCCATGTACGAAAGAGGAATTACTAGTGGTTACCAGTAAGCTGCCTAATGGCAAAACCCAAGAAACCTTTGGGCTGTGCAACCATATTTTGAAGAAGGCCTCCGCAGGTCTTGTAGCTACACTTAAACACTTGGTCAACCTTTCACTAGCAACCGGAGTTTATCCGAATGTGTTTAAAACTGCTCAAGTCCTTCCCCTCTACAAAAAAGGAGACAAGGGTGTTATCTCCAATTATCGACCCATATCAATTCTACCGGTTATATCAAAAGTCCTCGAGCGAGTGGTTTATAACAGAGTCTACGGATTCCTCGATATCAAGCAGCTATTCTCTCTCCGTCAATACGGGTTTCGGCGTTATCATTCAACTTTGCATACTTTAGTTGATTCAGTGAATACATGTTAAATAGCCAGGATGCTGGAGAAAAGGTACTAGGGATTTTTCTGGATTTCACTAAAGCTTTTGACACGGTATGCCATACAATTATCCTCACAAAACTACATTCAATTGGAATGTATGGTGTTGCTCACGAGTTGTTTTCATCGTATCTGACTGATCGTAAGCAGTGTGTAATTGTAGATGGTAGTGAGTCGCCAGAATTACCGGTAAAATCTGGCATACCTCAGGGATCGGTACTTGGACCCCTCTTGTTTATTTTGTATATCAATGACCTGACAACATTTCTTACTACAAATTCACACCCAGTACTATTCGCTGATGACTCAGATTTCTTCATTGCTGCTGAATCATCCGAGTCTGCTGCAAAATACGCCCAAAAAGCTATTGACGAAATATCTGACTGGTGTTTTCGTAACAAAATGCAGGTAAATGCTACAAAAAGCTGCATCATAGTCTTCAAATCTGCTCCTTCAAACTCATCATTGTCTCACAATGTCGCACTGTCAATCAACGGAAATCCAATTCCTCAGACCACAGTCACAAAGTTCCTTGGCGCATTTGTAGATTCATCTCTTTCGTTCAAACATCACATATCCCAGCTGTCTTCAACAGTCTCACGGCAAACATCAATGTTACATAGAGCTAGCCTGCTTTTAAGTGCTGGCATGGTGAAAATGTTTTACAATGCTTTTGTCTTCCCCTACTTGAACTACTGCTGTTCTATCTGAGGCAATACATTCCAATCTCATCTAATATCATTAAAGAGATCACAAAACCGTGCAGTCAAGGCCACATATTGCCTCCACAGGATATACCCCCAAAAAACCTATACAGAGACACTGGAACTATAGACATAACAGAGATAATCAACGTTAGTAATCTGCGTTTAGCGCACTCGGCAATATCGAATAGAATTCCTCAAGGTCTTTCCAGGTACTTCGAACTTTGTAGCCAATTTCATCGAGGAAGAGCTCTCCACTGCAAAAAGTAAAATTTTATGCTACCAAGAAGAAGGCTTACAAGGTCTCAACACTCTCCAGTTTATAGAAGTATTTCTGTAGGGAATTCAATTAATGAATCTATTAAATCCATAAAATCATTTGGCACACTACAAAAACGATACCTCTCTTATACAGTATTGGATACTGCATGAGTTAATGTCTCAATTTTTCGTTTGTATCTTATCCTCTCATTCTCCTTCTTTGACTCCACCTCGTCTCAATCCTTTTCTTTCTAATTCTTTATCCCTCTCTTATGTTATCAGCTATTCTCTTTTCATTTCATAGTGTGATATAAATTTGTTTACCAAAATCGGGTGTGACTCGTACAAGCATTGCTTTGAGTCGAAATGTTCATATTAATTGTTTCGTTTGTTCATTTATTTAAAAATAAAAGGTTGATTGATGGATTGATTGATTGATTATGGAAGATATCCTCTTATAAACTTCGGAGAGGCTCATGTGATTGGAAATTGAAAGTTCTCGTTCACTTTTTAAGAGTCAAAAGAGATCGAGGGCAGATATCCCCGCTCTCCACACTCTATTTTCCTCAAACTCATCCGATAAGAACTTTGAGAGAGTCATCTTTTCAAAATAGTTCAAAGGTCAGATAACAAAAACTCCGGTATCTACACAACCCCCCAGGACCCGGGGGGCAGGTATTGTATGTTATATCCTGGGGCGGTATATGGTTCATATGAAAGGGATGTTCGTATAAACTTCAGAGAGGGTTCATTTGCTGGAAATTAAAAGTTGTAGTTCATTTTCTCAGAGTGAAAAGAGATCGGAGGACAACAAGCCCCAGCCACCCTCCACGCCTTTCAGTTAATCGGACGGATAAACCCATCCGATAAAATTTGAGGTTACCATTGTGTTAAAAATGATACAACCATAAGATGTAAAAGCTCCGGGGTCGACATAACCCTCCAGGGCACAAGGACAGGCGTTACAAGTTATACTCTGGAGATATATGGTTCTTATATTAGGGATGCTCGCTCGTATAAACTTCAGAGAGGGCTTATTGGATTGAAAATAGAAAGTTCTAGTTCACTTTTAAAGAGTCAAAACAGACCGAAGGTTAATTAGCCCCCCCTCCCCCTATGTTCATTTTGCCCCAACCCATCAAATAAAAATTTTGAGATAGCCATTTTCTTAAAAATAATTCAAACATCAGATAATAAAAACTTCGAGGTTGACACAAACCCATTTTTTCATTTTGATATTGCTATTTTGATACCAGTTTTGATACTTTGATGAACATTTGATTTTTTTAAATAAGTTTGATTTTGAAATAAGGAATTTTTGAAGACTTGAAACTTTTTGCAATTAAAACGAACAAAACTTAATTTAAAAAAATTCCAAAAAATAAGTTTTTCAAAGAAAATTAAAGGCCATTTTAAACTAAAGCTCAGCATATACAAATACCTGTTGAAATTCAAACTCAAAACGACCAGAAATTACGATTAAAGAATAAATGAAACCCAAAAACGAAGAGAAAATAAATAAACAAACATAGCAAAAAAACAAACAGCAAGTAATAATATAAATGAATAGATAGATCTTAAAGCGATTAATGCTTAGATTGAACATGAAAATCAAGCTTGAAACCGAAAAAAAATTGAAATTGAATTTTTGATGTATAATGATATTAATTATTGAAATATAGATTTTAGATTTTTACAGTGAGAGAAGGAGGTGATATCCAAACTCTTGTTTGTAGTGATTTTTGTTCGTTTCAAGCTTGATTTGCATATTCAATTTAAGTTTCACTCGTTTAAGATTTATTTATTAATTTACCTTAATATCTATTGTATGTTTGTTTGCATTGATTGTTTATTTAATTTCTGTTCGTTTTAAGTTTCATTTATACTTGAATAAGAATTTTTTTTTCGTTTTAAGTTTGATTTTCATTTTCAATCTAAGCATTACTCTTTTTAAGATCTATTTATTCATTTATATTATTACTTGTTGTATACTTTTTTCTATGATTGTTTATTTAGTTGCTGTTCGTTTTGGGGTTTCATCAATTCTTTAATAGCAATTTCTGGTCGTTTTGAGTTTGAATTTTAACAGGTATTTGTATCTGCTGAGATTAAGTTTAAAATGGCATTTACTTTCTTTGAAAAACATATTTTTTGAAAAGTTTTTTTTTTAATTAATTACGATATAAAAATGAAATTTTTAATACTGTATGTGTATCTTAATACTGTATGTAAATTTGCATATGAATAAAACTTGTATGTACATTAAAAAGTCTTTGCCTTTTAGATTTATTGTTTCAGGATGAATCTTCAATATATTTCACTAATGCAATTTATGCACATGTTAGCGTATGCATATAGGTACGCTCAAATTTCAAAATTGCAAGTTCAAAATTGCATCGTATATAAGTTTAAAATTATGTGTATCCATGAGGAAAAGATAGACTTTTGATCGTATATAAAGGTGCACCGTATTCTAGTCATAAGGATACTCTTGGTTTCATTTCACCTCTGCTAGTGCAGTCAACTTCCAATAGAGTAAAAGGCTCTATTACTAAGAAAGTGCGCTAAGAGCAATCCATAATAGTCTCTGATAATACCTTCTAAAATATTACTTAACAAACAGATGGGCGTCAAATTTAACCAATTTCCTGTAATTGCCTTCTCCCCTACATGTCTTATGTAATTATCCAGGATATAGAAAAAACACCTTGTAGAAAAAGAAATCTCGAAGAAGAAAAAAATCAAGAAAGAAAACGTGTTGAAGAGAGAAAAAATAATTCCCAAAGTATTACCTAACATCCCACGTGTGCGCCGTGTCACCGTTAAACCTCTTCGTGATTAATGATCTAGTAGAAAAGAGTAGTGGATATGGGCATCACAGAATCCAAAAAGCCCTCACTACCGGTAATTTCAAATCTGGATTTTTATAATATTCATTTAAGTAATCGAAGTTTGTTTTTATTGTTTTAATTTATATAACTCAATGTTTTTCAAAAATTGTGCAAAATAAGCTTTAATCGCAATTTTTTATTGAACCTTTGAAAAGCCAAGATTTATCCTGAATAATAAAAAACTGATCAGAAATATCAAAATTGATATATATCGATGATTGAATATCGAAAATAAAAATTTCGATGTATCGGTATATCGTTTAATCAAGCCCAAAACTACTGCAGATGACCTGTTTTCCGTTTAGCCCTAGACAGTACGCCGAAAATGACAATATTTGGCAATCTGTCATCGTTTATCTTCAGAACGTGCCCTAGCCCTCTCAACCTTTCTCTCATTATATTCCCAAAAGTGGAATGATATTTGAAAAAGGGAAAGTACTTAGTGATTTTAGGAAAACCCTAATTAAACCCCTCTATAAGAAAGGTGATAAGAGTGAGTGTGGTAATAATAGAGGCATTAGCCTGGTAGTAGGTTGCAAACTACTTAGTATGCTGATGCTTTTTTGACTGAGAGATGCTGTAGACGAAGTTTTAAGAGAAGTACATTGCGGTTTTCAGGAGGAGGAATGGGTATAACAGGAGGGGTAGAGGATGTGTTGACCAAAGTTTCGCTCCTAGGTTAGTAATTGAGAAGTGCCTGAATCATCAAAAACTATTAGTCCTCAGTTCTTTTAATTATGAGCAAGCGTTCGATTCAGCTGATAGAAGAGCTTTAGCGAAGGTCGTAGGATATACCAGACATGTACATTAAAGTGATTAGTGCTATCTACGAGAATAACACTGCTGCTGTTAAGGTAGGAAATTAGGTTACTAGTTTTAGAAATGTTTAGAATGTGTGTTGCGTTTATTTGTTGTTGGTATTTTTGGTTGTTTTTTTTTTCTGTTTCTTTCTCCCGTGTGTTTTAGTTTGGCATTTTTAGAAACATTTATTAAAAAAAAATAGTTTTTCTTCTTTAATTTTTTTTTCTTTCTGTTGATAAAGACTTCCAGACGTGGAGCAAAAAAATATTCGAATTTTTTTTTATCAATTAAGGTTTTGTTATTATTTTTTTTTTTTTTTTGTTCTACTGCTAAAATTACACCTGTTTTTCTCTCTTAATTTTTATATCCTCATAGCCACCATATTTAAGAAATTCATTTAACACGTTATCAGCACCTGGGGTCTTGTTATGTTTTAATCTTTTTAGCGCTGTAGCATTCCTCCTCACAAAATAAATCTTCCTTCCTTTTCAAGGTGTCACAAACTTTTTCATTTTCCTCTAAATCTTTTCCCGCAACTCTATCCCGGTTTAGCATATTCTCAAAATGTTATACCTATCTCTTTTTGAATCTTTCCTTTTCACTAACTGTGGTCCCGTTTTTCTATCTTTAATTTGGAAATGTCCAGATTGACTACTCCCTCTCAATTTATCAACATGCCAGTGCAATATTTTACTATTATCCCGTCTAGCTGCATCTTCCAGATCCTCGGCAATTCTGTTCATGGTTTCCACTTCACACCTAATTAGTCCATATTTTAATGCTTTCTCCACTTTCTTTAAATTTCTATTATTTTCATCAATACTCCTAGCTGTGTTCCTAACCTTCTTCCCTAAGTACCAACAGCAACTTCACAAATTATTTTCTTAAGATTTTTCCATCCATCTTCTACATTGTCCTATTTTATACTCCACGATAGAGCCACGGATAGAGCCATGGACAAAGTGTCTTCATTTTGATGTCCTAGGTTCTCTTAGGAATGAGTTGGCATCCGAAATTATGTAGGGTATATAAAAAAATATATTTTAAGCAATAGCCTACATTTAAAACCAATTTATTTTAACCTACATGATAATATTTTTGTTTTTGCGCTGCTGATTAATTTTCCGTTTCATTACTAATACTACTACTAACATCTCACCGCAGCACCTAGCCACCAAAAGCTAGCACAGAGACTTACTTTCCTCCTCCATCCCAATCTATTCAAAGCCTCCCTCTTTACACCCTCCCAGGAAGTTCCCGTTTCCTTGAAATCTTTGGTCCTCAGTTTTATGGATTATAAGCAAGCGTTCGATTCTGTTGATAGAAGAGCTATAGCGAAGGTCTTATCCTTTCATGGTATACCAGACAAATAGATTAAATGAGTATTCCTATGTACGAGAATAGCACTGCTGTGGTTAAGATAGCAAATGAGGTTAGCAGCTGGTTTCTTATTAAGCAGGTTTGTTTTCTATCGTTGCGCAGGGTTGTTTTCTATCCCCCTTTATATAGTTCATTTTGATGGACTTTGTCTCAAGGAGCACAGGAAAGGTAATAGCAGAAACATATGAGGAAAACATTTCCTTTGACTTAGATTATGCTGCTGATTTAAGCATCCTAGATGAAAGTGTGAGCAAAATGAATGAACTTTTAGAGGTTTTACGAGTACTAGAATAGGTTTAAAAATTAATGTTAAGAAGACTAAGTCGCTAAGGCTAGGAATAAGTGAAGATGAAAAGGTGACGTTAAGTAACAAAAAGAGTGATCAGGCCGACAGCTTCACTTACCTTGGTAGTATTATTAGTACAGACGGTGGGAGCAGTGAAGATATTAAATGTAGAATAGCCATGGCTCAGGGTGTTTTTTTCACAGTTGAAAAAGTTTGAAAGAATAGAAAGATAAGTCTGCAAACAAAGGTTAGAATATTGGAAGCTACACTGATGATAGTGGTCAAATATGGTTCTGAAGCATGGACGCTCCGAAAAGCAGGATGAAGATTTGCTAGGTATTTTTCAGAGAAATTGCCCACGGAACCGAATTCTGGGTACCCGTCTGACTGACCGTATTTTTTGTTCTGAACTAAATATTTATTATTACGATATTGCTTTGCACATAATACAAATTGGTTAATTTTAGATTTATCCATGTTTTCAATACATTAAATCAGAGACTTAAAGAATAAAAAATGCAGGAATTAGAGACAGCGGATCATAATTCTAAAAACCCCGCTTGCCCAGCGAAAAAGTTCATGTGACTTTGAATTGTTACATATTAGGCCCTAGCTCTTTTATTAGCATTGGTTTCCTACAGAGACCAATACTTGTGTTTTTTTATTAAGTGATTAAACTTTTACACTACTACTCAAAAATAAAAATACTGAAGCAAAAAATACAAACTAATACTACTGAAAAAACAATAAATAAAAGAATATAACTAGTAAATGTCACAATCGAAGGTAACAATCAAATATCAAATAAAAACATCAAACAAGTCTTCTAGATGTAGGCACCTTAATAATGCTGTTAATGAGATAGTGTTTATTCGCAACAATTCTGATTATTCGCAGCTTAAACATGTTAAACGTTTGGGCTGCTTTTATAGACTGAAATATGGGTTTTCTTTCATCATTCTTAATTTCTTTCTCCACTCTCATTCCCTCCTAGAATCCTATCTTAAATATTGCCCTGTGATTTACCTCAACACATTTGTGGTGCACTTACACGCCTTAAAGATAATACAGAATAAAACAGTAAGAAATATTGTCTCCTTTATTCTTCACCTCACAAAACTTTGAAATCTATCGAAAACCCTCTTTTTATTTCTTAATATTCAAAATCTCAAACAACTAAAATAATGACAAACAGCAATGTGGTATTCACCACCAAGGCCGTACCTAGGATTTTTTCGGAGGGGGTTTTACTCAAAGATTTTTTTTTTTGGGGGGGGGGGGGGGTTACACAAAAAAAAAAAAAAAAAAAAAAAAAAAAATTGTTTATATCCATTTTTATTGCGTTTTTACGAGTCAAAAAACATTTNTTGTTTATATCCATTTTTATTGCGTTTTTACGAGTCAAAAAACATTTCGGGAAGGGTTCAACCCCCCCCCCTAACACCCCCTCTTCCCCGCCTCTCTGGTACGGCCTTGTTTACGACATTCAATCTCGAGCAAACTATTTACATCAGGAGCCGATTGCTGGGGTTTCCTTAGCTTGTTCATGTCCACTCCATGAAGCTTTGTCTTCCTTTACATTATCAGAAATTACTCGTCGTCATCAGAATTTGCTGCATTTTTATTAAGATCCCAAATCCCCTATGCTGCAATAAAATTTACTTAGCTGAAACAATTTCAACTAATTCTTAAATGGAAAAATATCGTGTTTGAAGATTATTCCTTGTCAGGATATGGGGACAAACGAAAAATGGCTTCAGTTTTAATTTTGGTTTAATTTATGCTCACGCTGGGGTGGTCTTTTTTATCTGTTATTTTTTCTTCTTCTATGTGCGTTTTGCTGCTTGTTTTCTTGATTTGTCTTATTTTTCTGAAGATATTTATATTTTTATGTTTATCTTGAGTTACCTATATATTAAGCTGACACATTGAGCTTCGCTCGAAGGATTGCCGACTTTTAAAAACTACGCATACCAGGTTGTAAATGCCAAGCAGGGACGTACGCAAGGGGGTCTCCGGGCCTGCCCCCCCCCCGAAATCTCATGATTTTTTTTCATTTTCCCATAATTTTCTGATTTTTCTCACAGAACAATGGGTTTGAAGGATTTGGCCCCCCCCGAAACAAATTGGGCCCGACCCCCCGAAACAAATTACTGCGTACGTGCCTGATGCCAAGTGTAGTGAAAGTGTGCCAAGAGTGATGGAACTGTGTCAAGTGTTACGGGGATCATGCCATGCATGATGGAATTGTGCCACAAGTGGTGGAACTGTGTGACAATATATCCCGCTCCGAGATATGTACCAGGTAGCAGAAAGTGGATGACCCTTCAGCTCTGCTCTCCGTTGAAATTAAAATTGAAATGTTGTTTGAACTATGCACATTAACAAGATTTACCTCACCATCTATGCCTATGTTTAGATTCATGTCATCTACTAATCTGGCTATCCAACAGGTTTGGATAAAAAAAAGATTTGATGGTTGATAAAATGTCATCTTAGGTACAGGGCTTCCCCTTCTAGGGAGATTACCCTATTTTAGGGAGAAATCGCTTCTTTTAGGGACACTTATTTTTAATCTAGGGATAAAGGGAAATCTGAAGTAAAGTATGGATTTTCAGGGATATCTGAGGTAAATTAATGATTTTAAGAATTCTCAAAAGAAAAAATTCGACCAAAAGTCTGTTCACAATTTGCTTCAATTACCAATGTTGAAAAATTGGATAGATAAAAGAGTGTCACAGAAGTCAAAGAAAAATACTTATTTACCATACTGTAGGTTCTGTTTCAAGTATGAACATTGAGGGAAATCAGAGTTGACCCGGCATGCTCTGATCAAGTAGCATATTAAAGCAAGCAATGAAATTGAGACAAAGGTTGGCCATGGCGACATTGAAAAACTTCTGACTGTAGGCAGTAATTCCAAAGAAATTGAACAGCGCATCTGCATATTTTCGGCAGAACACAAGCTGCCATTACGTCTTACAAACAGCTTGATCCCTCTCCTAAGAAAATTATTTCCAAAAGACCAGGCCCTAGCAGGAGTCACTCTGGGTAAACAGAAAGCTACAAATATTTTGTGACATAATTTTTCTTTGGTACTACACAGCCAGTTAGTCAAGTTGCTCAAAACCGCTTTTTTCTTCGTGATAATTGATGAGACCACTGATTGTACTAATGGTAAGCAACTACCTATCATTGTAGTGTTTTTTTAGTGAGAAAGATCTAAGCCTTCATGTCGAAGTAATGGACATGGTTAAGTGTAGTGATGAGTCGGCTGAGGGTCTGACTAACTGCATCAAACAAGTCATTGAAAAAAAAAAATTCAATCCCCTGCTAAAATATTGTTGGATTTTTTGTAGACAATGCTAACGTCATTTCGGAGCCAATAGATCTGCTTCAACGCTAATGAAAGCCATGGTGCCCCATATATCGAATGTGAAATGCTCATGACATCTTATTCACTTATGTTCATAGTAAGCATGCTTGTCAGTTCCCAAACCATTAGAAGATTTGGCGCAAAATATCTATGCCCACTTTCCCAGAAGCGCTTCTAGATGAGATGAGTATGCGGAATTTCAGGAGCTCTTTCAATGCAAATCTGTCTCAATTCTTGCGCCAGGACAGACCCATTGGTTGCCCCTTCATGCCTGCATAAAGAGGTTTATTGATCGTCGGGTTGCTCTTACTCAGTATTTCATAGAAACTACGTTTGGCGACCCAACTGCAACCAATGACCTTATCGTCAACATTACAAAGCAAGTTGACTAAGCCATACCTTGAATTTATAGACCACTTTCTCGGCATGTCTAAAGAATTCAACACAGTTTTTCTATCTGAGCTTCCACTTCTTCACTCCCCAAAAGGCAAGTGCCAGAAAACTTGTGAATAATGTTGCGTCTAACTTCAAGAAACTGGCCCATATTCGCAGTGTTGGTTTGTTTACCGAACTGGATCCTTACCTTTCAAGTGAGTAACTGCCTTTAGACCAAACATATATGGGAATAGATGCAACCGATTCAATGCAAGAACTGGTATATGCTCAAGAGCCAAGTGATAATATTGATTTCTTTTACCAGTCTTGTCGAAAAGACTATATAGTCCTAATCGAGCAGATCAAAGACCGTTTTAAGTTTGAAGACAAAATTTATGACATTTTGGCTTTGGTTGAACCAAGAAATGCAAGAAATTCCAAGCAGAACTCTGTAAGGCTACTATTTGCGAGATTTCCTGTTCTAAGAGAATAGTGTTGCCTTCAGAACGCAGACGTAGAATGGAGGTCACAGGCAATGACTGATGTCACTGAGCTTCATTTGGGAGATTCCCAAGTTGAAGACCTGTCAGTTTAGCAGTACTGGATGAAGATATTTAGTCTGAAGACTTACAGTGGTAAAATCAAGCACCCAGAATTGCGAAAATGCATATCACGGATCTTCTCTTTAGCTTTTAGCAATGTACCAGCTGAGGGTTTGTTAAGTCTCCTGAAATTAATCAAAACAGACATCCGAAATAGTCTCAAGAATATCACACTAGTCTCATTTATTCGAGTAAATTACTGGTTGAAAAACGAAGATAAAACTTCATCCACTATCAGCATTCCGGAAGCTATCGCTGGCTTCAAGACGAAGGCAAACGCTAAGTGTGATGCAGTGCTGGAGATGACACTTAATTAAATTTTTTTGTACGTTCTCGGTAGTGTAAAATATGTTATATGCATCATTATCTGAAGTAAAAATTAACAATTTGATGCTGCGCTATGTTATTCTTCGTGTAGATTTTAGTGGAAATGTAGGGCAAAATATATCTTTTTACTAGGGAGAAAAATAGGGAGAAATCAGACCTAAATACAGGGAATTTTAGGGAAAATTGATAAGAGAGTAGGGTAAATTGAGATCGAAAAGTGGAAGCACTGCTTAGGTAGCCAAAATGGCCCCATCTTAGGTTTAACGCTTTTTTTCTAAGGCTGATTTCTTATAAAATAATTGAAAAAAAAACTTTACGAAAAAGAAGATTTTCGAAGAAAAGTAGAGCAATATTAAACTTAATAACAGAAAAAGAAATCTTACAAGAAGTCCATATCAAAACAACCAGAAATTCATAATAAAGAATGAATGAAACCCAAACGAATAAAAATTAAGATAACGATTGTCGCAAATATAAAAATAACAGGTACAAATATAGATGAATAAGTAAATTCTAAAGCGAGTAAAAATAGATGCAGCATTCAAGTGAAACTTAAAACGAATAAAAACCCCTACAAACAGGAGTTTGGCTACCTTCCCCTTCCCCCTTCTCTAACCTTAAAAACATAAGGCCTATTGCGTCATTTGCGTTTTTTTTTTAACTGTTTGTATCTTGAACAATGTTCTTTTGGTTTTCAAAACAACGAAGAATAGCACTTAATTAAAAAATAAAGTAAGGTAATAATACTGTAGTGGACTTTACAGTCCCTACATGTGGTGCTGATCTCCGTTTCTTAGCCCTTCAGCCAGGAATTGCAGTGGGGGGTTAGGTTGACTCTGGCTGAGCTTACAGAGTCACATCACTGACCCTCGTCCGAAACCAAATAATTGGGAACACTAAGATCCGAACCATCGTCCTCTGTGGCAAAGAATCCTAAATCCAGCGCACCGATCCACTCGGCTAGGGCGGCTTTAAGTAAGAGTAAAGAATATGGTATTGGACTTTATAGTCCCTACCCGCGGTGCTGATCTCCGTTTCTTGGCCCGTCAGCCAGAAAGTGCAATGCAAGATTTTATTTCACTATACTTTTTCAATGTTGTAAACATAAAAGAAAATATTTATAACATAATTCGTTTCAGTGAAGCGCAAATAACCCACTAGGTTTTAGGGTTTAACGGTTAGGGGAGGGGAAGAACCCTATTGCAGAGTTTTCAAGGTCCAATCTACAAAATTCTGAAATTTTGTAGCTTTAGCCAGAAGAAAGATCACGGATGCGTGTTAATTTTTTTTTTTTTTTTGCTCTTTTTCCCCAGGGGTGATAGTATCGAACAAATAGTCCTAGAAGATGGGGGAGGGCCCATTTGAACAGAACTTAAAAGCTCTAGTACCCTGGTGACCAAAAAAGACTGGAGGGCAACTAGTCTTCCTACCGCACTCCATTTGTCCCTAAAAATCCTCCGATCAATATTTTGAGATAGGCCATCTTTCTCAACGTAGTTGAAAGGTCCAATAACTATTGCCTTTCGGGATGACATGACCCCCCCTCAGCCCGTCCTTTGTTTACATAAAGTATTTGTTATTGGAATGTCTACAGATTATTTTTTTGGAAGAGGGGGGGGGGGAGTTTATAGAAAGAAGTTTCTGCGGTTGAACTTTACAGGGGAAGTTTTACAAGGTGCGAAACAGATTTTTCACCAAGGGAGGTTTCTGGTGTGATTTGAAAAACAATAAGAATTTAAATAAGAAACAAGTTTGTTTCACATACACCTAAGTTCCAAGTGGAGCCGTCTGCGTGAAATCTTTCGG